>CM035433.1:133786632-134079132 GCA_020310875.1 Ceratopteris richardii
ATACTTACCATGGAGAAGGTCGATCAATGTTCATCTCTTCGTGTTTTACACTCGGCCTTTGGGATGGAACATTGTTGATGAATGTCCATGTTGATGGTCCACATATGAGATCTTTTGAGTGGCTGATCCTGTCTCCTCTTTTTCAAAGCATCATTTGTCAAATACAGAGAATTGAAGTTCTTTATATTCCTTGACAAACAACATTCGAGAACTACACCAAGCTTAGTTTCACATATTCTCTCTAGCTCACCATAAGCAAGAGTCTTCTCATCCAGTATACATACAAAGGTTTGCAGGGTACCAGAGCTACCCCGTGTAGATATCTCCCTGGATGCTCTCGTACATGCAATAGTTATGCATCATTCAAGTTGCAGACCTTCAAGCTCTTCAAAACTCCTACCATAGTAAGAGGAAACCATAGTTGTGGATGCCATGCTCATGCCAAGTTCTTGACATCTATGAGATAAGGCAGCAATTATATCATCTGCTAGCCGAGACACACTTCTATCCAAACTGATAAATGCCCAGTAATCAACAGTTCCACCTTTAACCAAGCATGACTCATTCATGTTTCATGAGCCAAACGTGGGAACAAGTGCTTCCTCTTTTTTTTTTTTTTTTGAGGAAAAAGATATCACAAAACAAGAACACAAAAGTTAGTATCAATAGAAATATTTGACATATGTCATTGTGCTCTTGTGCTTGGGAGTCTCAAGTGTGTCTATGCACGGCCGTGTAATGTGGCCCTATATTAATGCATACTTTGGAAATGCATGACCTGAATGGTGCAAAAGACAGGGTTGTGCAAGGAGCACATGGTTGTCGCTCGTTCGAGGCTTTCGATGTTATTTGCGGAGGTTGATGCCGACCTTGGTGGAGGTATCCATTGAATCTCGAACTGATGTAATCCTCCTTATTGGAGTCCATTTTAGAACATCATTTGGCACTATAGAGGTCACTTCAGGCATCTTCCTCTTTGGATGCTTTCTGAACTGTGGTATCCAGTGTGGTTGGCGCTTTGGTTCGGTGGAGGCTACTTGTACTTTTGGCTTCCAAACCCATATCCTTTTTGCATGTCTTGAAGAGCTGATTTGATTTTCCTTTGGTCTCTGTACGTGGTTCTGACCCTTTTCTCTTTTTGTCTTCTTTGTTGACACCTTTCGCATGTGGGAGAACATAGGTTGTTGTGGATGTAGGAGCTTCTTAGGTACCCACATCTGTAATTGCCCTTGTTGAGCTGCAGCTAACTTCTTAGGCACCCAAACTTGTTGGATACCTTGTGATTGAGCTTGTCCGAGCTGCTTCCTTCGTCTTCTGGCCTGGTTGGCTTGCCTGGATGGGATTTGTGGGGGCAAGGCTGGTGGTTTCTCTCCTTTGCGTACCCATATCTGCTTCATGCTCGGAACTGCTTTCTTATCGAATGGTGTCTTTCTATTTGATGTGGCAGTTGTTGTGAACGGTTTTGTTTGCTTGTGTGGTGGACTCAGTACTGTGGCTATTTGATTCTTTGGAGAAGAAGAAAGATCCACCCGCCTTCGAACCTGGTCTTCCACGATTGACTCCTTCTGCATCATAGAGCTTTTGACACATACAACATCTTCTTTCATATGATTAGTCTTGGAAGAACTAAGAGAGTGTGTGGTGCCATGATCTAGGAGCATGCAGTTCTCTAATTCTAATGTAATGCATTGTTCATGTACCCAAACTTGAAGAATTTGACTTCTTAGGTTTAAGTTAACTGCATGGTCATAAATCCAATCTTGACCCAAGACAAGTGGTTCTGTAAGGTTCTCATCTTGACATACTAGCGCTTTGACTTTCATTGGAACACCTTGAAGGTAGATGGGAAGTTCCACCTCGCCCAAACAAGGGGTTTCCACACCTCCCAATCCTATGAGATAAGCTTCTATGGGATTGATGTTCAACTGCAAGTCTTGGCAGTAGGAAAGTCTAACTGCACTACTTGCTGCACCTGATTCAATCAATGCTTTCACCGTCCTTGCACCCTTCCCTTGTCCTATCTCTATGGCCACAAAGGGTCTTCGGTCAATGACTTGAGAAGTCGCTATGCCTGACTTTTGGCACATATCCATGTGATATTTTGGGGCTTTTGAGTTGACATCTAGGCCTAATCGCCTTAACTTATTTCACCTAATACGCTCTCTGGCCTCTGCTTGTGCTTCTTCTCTCACTCTTAACTCTTCTTCTTTTCATTTCTTAGCAGTGTTGAGTCTCATTAGCATGTCCTCTGTAAGAGGTTCTTGATATAACTTGACTCTACAACCACTAATATAGTTTGGCAAGATATCACCTTCTAAAGTAGCTAATTGAACCGCGCCGCTAGTGGAAATTCTGTTAATGATCATGGGTCCATATCCTCGTTTTTCCAACTTACGGGCATGTTGTTTTAGTGTGTAAACCAACACTAGATCTCCCTCTTTCAGTCCCTTATCCTTAATGTGTGCATCGAAGTATGCCTTTTGCCTTTTCTTTGCAGCGTAGATGCTTGCAGCCGCTCGTAGCCTTGTCTCACCTAAGCGTTCTAGATCAAAGATCCTAGATGACAATTCATGTCCATTCCACTCATGCTCTTGTGCTACTTTTAAAGCAGGGATTAAGAAATCCAGTGGTAGCACCGCATTCTGTCCAAAGACCATCTGAAATGGGGTGGCATTGAGTACCGTTTTGTAGGCAACTCGGTAAGCCCAAACAGCATGATGAAGTTGTTTGTCCCAATTAGAGCGTTTATTATTTACCAATTTTTTCAATACATTACAAAGGATCTTATTGGTACTCTCGGCTTGTCCGTTAGCTTGTGGGTGATAGGGGGCAGACTTCTTATGTATCACCAAGAATTCTTGGAGAAGATTTTCAATGACTTCATTCAAGAAGTGTGTGCCTCTATCGCTCACCAACTCTATTGGTAGTCCATATCTCATGAACACATTCTCGAATAAGAACTTAGCCGTAGTCTGAGCATCATTCTTTGTTGTGGCTTTCACTTCTACCCACTTTGTAAGGTAATCTGTGGCTACAATAATATATTATGCATGGGAGTTTCTAGCTGGGGGGTTAATAGGACCTATGAAGTCTATGCCCCACTTCGAAAATGCACGCCCTCCCATCATTGGCCTCAAAGGCATCTCGTCTTTTCTAACTGGATATTGTGCATGTTGGCATGTATCACATTTCTGCACATAGGTATGTGCATCCATATGAAGAGTGGGCCACCAAAGTCCTGAGAATAGAATGGTCTTGATCACTCGGTCAGGACCAAAATGTCCACCTGCAACACCACTGTGTGCAGTCTCTAAGACCTTGAAATAGTCTGATTCATGAACGCACAGTCTTAAGTAACCATCTTTGCCTCTTTGGTATAGGTTCTCTCCTACTAAGGCATAGCCTTGAGCCTCTTGCTCCATGCCTCGTCTTCTTGCTAGACTGGCCTCTTTGGGTAATCTTCCCGATCTCATAAACTCTACCAATGGAGCACTCCAATCTGGAATTAATGATACTTGATAAAGAGTCGCATGCTCCACTGGTGGTCTCTCTCTGCACATTGGACAATTCTTGATCCACTCATGTATTGCTTTGTCCATGCTAGGCCAATACACTCCTAAACGTTTCAAATTCTGCAATGTTCGTTGTTTAGAATAGTGATTTCCTAGCATTCCTTCATGGGCTTGTTGCAACCAACTACTATGTTCATCGTCCGCAACACAACAAGCTAATACCCCCTCAGTATCTTGTTTGTACATGCTTCCTGCTAATATGTGATATTTTTGTGATTTTACAATTTCTTCTTATGATGTTTGCACATTCTTATTTGCAGGGCCGAAGGTTAGGACTGGTACCAACTTATTTGCCCATTTAGGAACAACTTCTAAATTGAAAAGATAAGCATCGAGTAATTTGTCGAACACTCCTAGTGGTGACTCTCCTGAAGTGATGCGAGAAAGGTGATCTACCCGAAGGTGGGTTCTACCTTTCCTGACAACAACTTCAAAGGCATACTCCATTAGTAAGAGGAACCATCTTACTAAGCATCCAATATTGCAAGGTCTATTGACCAAATATAACAAAGCTTGATGATCAGTGAAAAACTTGAACTTGTTGGTCAATAAATAGTGTCTAAACTTCTTCACAGCATATACCATGCCTAACCCTTCTCGCTCGGTTGTGGTATAATTTCTTTCGGCTGGGTTTAGTTGTCTACTAGCATATGCTATGGGCAAATCTAAATTCCCTTCACCTGTGGGTTGTGCTAGCACACATCCTATGGCATGATTGGATGCATCCACATGGACATGGAATGGCTTATTCCAATCAGGAGTGGTCAATATTGGTGCTGTGCACAAACGTTTCTTCAGTTCATTGAAAGAATTCTCGCATTCATCGTTCCACTCAAAATTAGACAACAAGGCATAAAGGGGTCTAGCTATGATTGCGTACATGTGGATAAACCTACGGTAATATCCACAATGGCCCCTAAAGGCTTGTACCTCTTTAACATTCCTTGGCCATGGCAGCTCTGCTATGGCTCGTACCTTATCTTCATCTGTTGAGATTCCATTCTTAGAAACAATATGACCTAAGATTTTACCTTGACGCACCATGAACACACACTTTTCTGGGTTCAGACACACTCGATATTCTCTACACTTGTTAAAGATTTGTCTGAGTTCAGGGATGTGAAATCTTCTTTCTTGGGAATGAGCACATAAATCATCCACATATACTTCTAAGCTCTTTCGCAAGAACTCTTTGAAGACATGACACATGAGCCGTTGGAATGTTGCAGGTGCATTTGTGAGCCCGAATGGCATAACACGAAATGCAAAGATTCCCCACTCTGTGGCAAAATCTGTTTTGTGTTGATCTTCTGGGGCAATGGCTACTTGATTGTAACCTGAAAATCCATCAAGGAAGCTATAAACTTTCTTGCCTGCAACACGCTCCAATAGGTGTTCTGTGATTGGAAGTGGATAACTATCTCTGATCATAGCGGAATTAACTTTTTTAAGGTTAATACACACTCGCAACTTCCCGTTCTTCTTGGGTACCACTACAATGGGGGACACCCATTCAGTATGCTCAATCTCATAGATGAATCCAGCTTCAATCAACCTATCGATTTCTTCTTTTATTTTGGCTGCATAGGTATCATTATATGTGTAGGGCTTCTGTTTGGTGGGCTTGGCATCAGCAGTCATGGGGATAGTATGAGAGCAAATTCTTGGATCTACCCCTTTCAAGTCTCTATAGTGCCACGCAAACACATCCCTATATTCCCTTAATAGAGCTACAAGCTCCATTTCTTCTCTTGCACTTAGGTCATCTCCTATATATGTGCATCTCTCTTCGTTCTCTTCGATGGTCACTACAATCTTCTTGGTCTTTGCTTTATTATCATATGATTCTCCTATGATGGCCTCTCTCTTAGGCATTCGTACCAAAATTTTGTGGGCGTCTTCATATTTCTTGAAGTTTTCTGGTACTTCAAACAATGATTCCTCCTCTTCTTGTTTCACTGCTTTTCTTTTCTTTTTCTTTTGATTGCTCTCACTTCCATCCTTTGAATTTACCGTTTTAATACTTGTGAGAGGTTCTTCTTCTTTCTGGGTGAACACTCCTATATCTTCTAGATAGTGCTGCTCTGAGTTAAAGCAACTATCCATCACAATGGACTCTATATCATCGTCATTCTCTTCTTCTTCTATGACATCACTAGGGTCACATTCTTCTAGCAAGGGCTGACACATGAACACTGAGATATCATAAACACTGACAGCAATGTCCATGGTGGCTAAGATTTCTGGCTAGCCATGAGGCTCAAATTCCTCATCTGGAAAGATGATCGGTGTATAGGCTGGGTCTTTAATTGGTCTATCTCCTGGCGAAGTTCCTTCTTCTCTTGCCTTTAAACGTTTTTCCTCTTCCTCTACGACCTTGCACATCCACAAATGAGTATCTTCGTGCAGCCATGATGGATCAGGTGAACTTTTAGAATGCATAGAGATGGAATCTTCTTTCGCTTTGTGGATAGAATTCCACTGTAGCGGTGGTACATCTCTGAAGGTGTAATCCTTCAAATTGACCTTGGTGGTGACCCCTAAGTGCTGTAAGTACAAGGAGTTAGTTCCCCAATCCTGTACTATTTGCAATTGTTGTAGGAAGGGTCTTCATAGGATCATCTCATAGACATTATTTTTCTCAAAGTCACATATAGCAAATGTATGTTCAAACTCCACACCACAAGTGGTTAGAGTTATCCCTTCTAGCAATCCTAGAGGTCTTTCAAAATGACCATCGGCCATTTGAAGCTTCATTCTAGTTGGTCTTAATGTGGGCTTGCCCCATTGCTTCCACAAGGAGGTGGTCGCAATAGCAACACCAGCACCTGAATCTATGATTGCTTTGGTTGTGTAACCTTGGTAGGTAATTGGAAGATAAGTATTACCTTCTTCACCCTCACACATGTCCCCTATTTTGTCTAGAGGTATCTCTGGTACTTTTTGCTTAGAGCCTGTTTTTGGCATATTGGACTCAAGTTCTGGAACCTGATCCTTCACATGATTCCATAGCTCAGGTTTTACTTTGAGCAGCTCTTCTACAGTGAGGTGACAGTGGACCTTAGTGTTCTTCACGACATCAGTGTTCCTTGGAACCACTGAGTCTTCATTTCTTACCAGTATTGTGGGAGCTCTAATCTAGAGAGATTCTGATTCCCATGGACCTGGAAATTGAGGCAGTTCTTCTAGGGTATTAGATTCAAAATCTAATCTTTCATCTTCTTGTTGTTCTGCTTCATCTCCGTAAATAGATGGAATGTCTTGGGGAAATTGATCATGAAGATCATCAATCTCAGGAATAGGAGGGGAATTACCCTTCTCCTTGGCCCATTTCTCTTCTTGTATTTCCCGCAAGAACTCTTGAGAGTACTGTTGAATTGAAAGAGGTATTCCAACATTTGTGGAATTAGGAACATAAGCTCCCATTGGTGGTGAGCTTCCTCTTTCAATAACTGGTTGAGCCTGTGGAGGTAAATAAACTTGTGGTTTGTTTACCAATTGCCCTAATCTTTCTAGTAAGCCTTTGAAATGCAAATCCGGTTTGACAGATTTTGTCTAATTGAACTTTTGACTAGTCTCGAGTATAGCTTGAGCTTGTTCTACCATTTTCATGCACATTTTCATCCGTTCAATCTCTAAATCTGCTCTAGGGTAACTCTTGTCTAGGTTTGTAGCTGTAGGCCCTTCTTGAAGTCGAGCCTGGTAGGCCGTGAATATCATGTCCAAGCCTTCTGGGGTTGGATCTGCAAGAACAAACCTTGGTTGCAGTCTATTTACAATGGGTGGTGGGGTGGGATGAGGTGGAGTGGATGGGGTTTCGGCATGCGAGGGGCTTTGAGATGCAATGTCTTCTATTTTTGTTTTCGCTTCTTTTAAGATTTCTTCTAGTTCCGATAACTTTTTATTCCACTTGCGATTGGCCTTCTCTCTGGTATCCGTCCATGTTCTTGTTTTCCTCTTACTAGGCTCTCCTGATTCACTCGACTCTGATTGTTCTACTGGTCTATCCTATTTTAAGGCTTGTGCTCTAGTGACAGCTTGTATAGGAGCCACATTGCTACTACTTGAACTTGAATCTGCCACTAAGCCTACCACATTAATGGGTGTAATCTTGGGTGCACTAGAGGGGTTTCTTGGACAATCTCTAGGGAGATGGTCTTTGCCACAATCACGACAAAAAGCTTGTATTGTGATAGCTTGTCCTTGACTCAGAGATGGTGGGTGGGGACAATCACGAAGGAAATGGTCGCCCTGATATCTGAAACATGGTCCTCTAGGGGCTTGTGGTCTTACTTGTCTTAATTGGGGCCTAGGGTTAGCATTTGTGTACATGAGATTTGAGTATTCAGGCTCCCAATTTTGTTCCATAAGTGGTGCCTCATATTGATATGGATAAATCTCACTATGTTCAAGTGACTCTGTGTAATAAGCATGTGGACTACCTTCATGGGAGTAGTCTGAACTACGAGCATGAGAGTCATTCTCTGAGATCAATGGGTTTAGTGGCACCAATGCTCTATTTGGATTTTCCTCTCCCACAGCATACTTGACTGGAATCACGTTGGCAGGAGTTGGTGGTTGGTTTCCCAAGACAGCTTGTGGCCTATATGGTGCCTGATATTGCTGTTGTGGTCTATAATATGGCTGTTGGTATTGGTTCTGATACCTACCTTGTTGGTAAGGTTGCTGATAAGTTTTTCTAACAGCCTGCCTATTGTAGGGACAATCTTGAGCCATGTGGTTTCTCAATAGTGCAATATGGAGCATTCCTTTCTCTAATGTTTTGGTTTTGCATTGGGCATACATTAGCCATGTGGTCCCCTCCACAAGTATAACATCGGTTCAATGGGGTGACTCTTTGTCAAATCAGGCTTCTGGGGGTCAAAACAGGCAAACATGACCTTTTGGAAAAAATCGCGATTTTGTGAACTTCAAGAGAATCGCGATTGTGTGAAATCAAAAAATGGCGATGCTGTGAAGTCAAAGAATCGCAATGTTGAGCACAAAATCGTGTTTTTGAAAGATATATTTAGGTAGTGATGTGTATGAATACACTAAGACCACTGGGGCACTTCTTTCCCTCTTTAGGAGGTTATGCGATGTTGAACACAAAATCGTGTTTTTGAAAATCACGATGTTGAGCACAAAATCGTGTTTTTGAGAATCGCGATGTTGAGCACAAAATCGTGTTTTTGAAAATCGTGATGTTGAGCACAAAATCGTGTTTTTGAAAAACGCGATGTTGAGCACAAAATCGTGTTTTTGAGAATCGCGAGGTTGAGCACAAAATCGTGTTTTTGAGAATCGCGATGTTGAGCATAAAATCGTGTTTTTGAGAATCGCGATGTTAAGCACAAAATCGTGTTTTTGAAAATCGCGATGTTGTCTCAGAGAATCGTGATTCACAAAATCGTGTTTTTCACAAAATCGTGTTTTAGAGAATCGTGTTCTCACAGCATCGTGTTTTTGGCTGAAAATCGTGATTTGTGAGAATCGCGATTTTGAGCACAACCACAGAATCATGTTTTCTCAGAATCGTGTTTTTGACATGAAAATCGTGATTTTTTTAGAATCGCGGTTTTGGGCAGAGAATCGTCTTTTCACATAATCGCATTTTTGACATGAAAATCGCGATTGCCAACAGAAAATCGTGTTTTCACAACATCGTGTTTCTCAGAATCGTATTTTTTGGCTGAAAATCGTGATTTGTGAGAATCACGATTTTGAGCACAATCACAGAATCGCGATTCTGAGAATGACCACAGAATCGTGATTCTTTCAGCCAACTTTTAGGTGGGAAAACAGAAAATCGTGATTTTTCAAAAAATTTTGAATTTTCACAGAATCGTGATTTTCATCACAGAATCATGTTTTTTGGCGGGAACTTTGAATTTTTGAGCACCGAGCAATGGCGAGCTCCATATGTGCAGAAAATCATGAAAAAACACAGCGCTTGCTCTCCCTTGCACCTCCTATCTCCCTCTCACATAATAATGCATGAAGAATGGTATGGAAATGGTGAAAATGCACTAAAAACAAGAAATTTCTATGAAGAAGAAGATGGAAGAAGGTGGAGATGATGATGATGATGAAGATGAAGAGAAAAAAACAGAAAATGAACTAAAATGACAGCTTTTTTACCTTCCAACGTTGCAAATCTACGATCTTACAATCACAACGCTCGTCCTCGAAGCTCTCTCCCCGGCAACGGCGCCAAAATTTGGTGTAGCTCAAGCGTAAGCACCACCTCCTTTACTTGTCAATCCGTGGAGACGTGAGGACCAGTATGAAGACCACGAGCAAGTGAAGGCACAAGTGCGTGAGTGAAAGCACACAAACATGCACACACATACACACACACGCGCACAAAGTAAGATCAAAGAGAGGAACAATATAAAGCTTAGATTGCAAAAGAGTTCTCTTACAAAAGCTCTATCCTCTATCAAGCTAACCTCAAAAATGAGCTCTCTAGCTCTTTTTATAGTTTTTTGAGTAGTTTTGGTCCTGTCCAGACCTAGTGTCGGCCTAGTTAAAAATCAGGTTCCAAGGCTTATTTGAGGGCTCAAACGGAGTCTAAAAATTATGAAAATTGGTAGGATGATAGTTCTAATACTCCTCAAGCTCAAGGACTCCTTGGCTTGAACAAAATGGAGTTATAAAAATAGATAATGGTATTTACAATGGTTTTTAGTGATGAAAATCACTATTTTTGTAGGGGATTCTTCTGAAAATTTGACATACACTTCTTGGAGCTCCCTACTTGCTCCCTTTCCTTGTGGGTCCACCTTTTGATGTGCTTCCATGCTTTGTCCTTGACTTTGAGCTTCAACATATGCCTACACCGACCCTTACACCGACGTCGGGGCAAAATCGCGCCCGTTCATTTTCCTCGGTAGATGCCTCAGTATACGGCCAATCTATTGTAGTGTGTGTGTATATATATATATATATATATATATATATATATATATATATATATATATATATATATATATATATATATATATATATATATATATATATATATATATATATATATATATATATATATATATATATATATATATATATATATATATATATATCTCCATATATATATGTATATATATGCATACAGAGATGTGACATATACATACACACATATGCATGTTTTAGGGTTCGGGTTTTACGATTAGGGTTTTTGGATCTTACATATATAGACACATGCATACACACATATACACATATAGACACATAATACATATACATATACACATATATATACACATGCATACACACATACATGTATACACACACATAGACACACACACACGCACATACACACACACACATACATACATACATACATACATACATACATATATATATATATATATATATATATATATATACACTCACACAAACACACATGCATACACACATACACACATGTGACATATACATACATATGGATGTTTTAGGGGTAGGTTTTTAGGATTAAGGTTTTTGGATTTTAGATATATACACACATGCATACACACATATAAACACATAATACATACACGCATACACATATATATACACATGCATACACACATACACACACACATACACACACACACACACACACACACACACACACACATATATATATATATATATATATATATATATATATATATATATATATATATATATATATATATATATATATATATATATATATATATATATATATATATATATACACACACACACGTGTGACATATACATACACACATGCATACACACATATACACATATAAACATATAACACACACACACACACACACACACACATATATATATATATATATATATATATATCTATATATATATATATATATATATATATATATATATATATATATATATATATATATATATATATATATATATATATATATATATATATATATATATATGCATATACACATACACACACATACATACACACACACACACACACACACACACACATATATATATATATATATATATATATATATATATATATATATATATATATATATATATATATATATATATATATATATATATATATATATATATATATATATATATATAGAGAGAGAGAGAGAGAGAGAGAGAGAGAGAGAGAGAGAGACATGCATACACACATACACACATGTGACATATACATACACACACATATGCATGTTTTCGGGTTAGGGTTTTCGGATTAGGGTTTTCGGATTTTACATATATACACACATGCATACACACATATACACATATAAACACATAATACATATACACATACACATATGTATACACATGCATACACACATACACACATATACATGTTTTAGGTCTAGGTCTTCAGGATTAGTGTTTTAGGGTTTTTACATAGATACACATATGCATATACACACATACACATATGTATATTCACATACATATATATATACATAAGAATACACACATACACATGTTTTAGGTCTAGGTCTTTCGGACTAGGGTTTTAGGGTTTTTACACATGCATACAAATATTTACACATATACAAATATACACACATAATACATATAGACATACACATGTATATACATAGGTATACATACATATACATGTGTTCTAGTTGTTGTTTATAAATATCATGTCAATGTGTCTTTTTTTTTGTACATGGTTCATTATTCATTTTGCTCATGTCTTTTGTATTTGACAGTATGTTTTGCTTTATCAAATCATGTTTTTGTTGCCTGTCATACATGTCACATGTACTCGGGTTTTTCTTAGGTAGAATGTATTGTCTGTTGCTACACAACAGCATGGGAATGTTGTTGTAGCAAGAGACAACACACTCTGCCCAAAAAATAAATTTGCAGATAGGGTCGTCGGTATAGGCCACGATATAAGCGTCGGTATCCCCAGGCAGATACCGATGCTTATACTGACTATTATGCCCAGTAGCATACCATGGCTTATACCGACACTTATACCGATGCTTATAGGGACGCTTATGCCGACGCTTATATCGGCGCTTTGGTTTCGATGCTTACACTGACCCTTACACCGACGTCGAGGCAAAATTGCGCCCGTTCATTTTCCTCAGTAGAAGCCTCGATATATGCCCGATATGTTGTAGTGGAAGCTGCAGCCACAACATACTTGCTGGCTCGACTATCTGACCAGCAGCTCTAATCAACCAACAGTCACCCCGACTAACCGTAGGCAATTCTTCAGGATAGCGATACAGTGCCTTTTCCTACGGCAGCATCAATACATATTAATTAGGGGAATAAGATGATTGCAATAAAGCTAAGTAATCCTCTTTACACAATAAATGATGACAATATTTGTCTCACTTAAAACGAAGATTATTGCAATAGTTACTTAAATGTACCCCAAGGCAAGAAATTGTGGCGTGAATTTACCGTCGGTCATGCTAAAAATCGATGCAATACATAATAAAAATCCAAATAAGCTAATACATATTTTAGCGTTTAAGAATCGCATTACATAGCGTTATCGTACTTCAGCACTCAACAGATAATTAAAGCAGGAGACCTCACCTCCATGTTGGCAGCATCATAAAATGAACAGTCACCATCGTCGTGTGCAAGCAAGATTGCTTCACCATCATATGCAAACCACCCTGCTGTGGCAATCCTGTGACCGATGGGGTGAAGTGTACTAGCTTTCAACTCGCCAACCTTCTCATTTGATTGACTGTTTGTCGGATGATAAAAATTTGTCTCCGCGCACTCAAACTCTAAAGTCTCATCACACTGTAAGAGCGAGAGATCAGTGGCTTCTTGAGTAGCTTCTACTAATCTAAAACTTGCAGGGCATGGACCATATTGTCCTGATGCACCTCCATGAGACTTTCCCGAATTCGATTGATGAGCATGGTCACCTTGATTTTGTGCAGTCTCTGATGACAGCATCCGTTTAATCGCTGTTGGAGGATTCACGTCCACAGGAGGCCCCAGGTGTTGAAAGTCTGAGCAAGTAGTTGAGGCTCTATATTTCAATGCTCCAGGTATTTCTGTAAGTCTTCCAGCAATCTCCGGATCAAGGCAACTTAGCGAGCCTTCTTTTGTGCTATTGAAGCTGCTTCGATTTCTTTCTGGCAAGCATTGATGCCGTGAATTGCTTCCAGGATTGCATTGAGGCAGAGAGTTCACCACTTTGAAATGCAGTGCGGCCCTTGTTTCCATGACCCCTTCATACAGTCAAGCCCGATTTCTGAGGAGTTTCCTGTGAGGAAATAAGCGATCCTCGAGCTCTTGTTGATCATATTCAAAACCGTCCATCGCTTGGAAGGACTTTTCAATTGGCGGACGAACTTGATGCACTGGCTCCATGGCGAAAGATCTCTCGATACTGCCGGTACAGAAAGTTGCAGAATCGAGGTCTTGATGAGATAGACCATCTTCAAAATAACTTTGATGTCTTCTCTCACTTGCATCATAGTGTTCATGGTCTGAAAACGTCTGTGACATCCTCTGCATCATCATCGCTTCCTGAATGCTCGAAATTTTCCCCTGTAAATCAGATATCACACCGTTCGGGAAAACTTAAAACTTGAACCAGATAGACTTCCTCTCTCATGTGTTTTGAAAGGGGTAAAGGGTCTTTTGAACAGGAACCTTCCTTTTTCTCAAAAATTGGAGCAGAAGATCTCCTCTTTTACCTACGATCAAACAAAACATTTCCTTTTTAACCCAAACTAGATAGAAGGCTTCCACTCTCATCAAATTTCAAAAGGCAGAAAGTTAAAATAATGAAGCCTCTATTTCTAAGCTCAGGCACAAAAACAAGCAAGAAATGAAAAATAAAACAAACACACTTTACAAAGGTACTACAAGATTATGATATAGATAGTTTATGATATGTGATATAAGAGGAGGAGGTTTTATACTTAATATGAATGTCAATGGAAAATCATGTGAATATCTGTCTTATTCTCAACCTAAGGAGTTCCTGAATGTTCCAAAATTTTCCATCTTGTAAATGTTTCTAGATGGGCATGATGATAGATCATACATCTAAACATCAGAGATACTTAGAGGATCAAAATCATCCACTTTCTTAGAGAAACCTCATTATGTATACATGAGCAGCTTATTCTTGCAAAAGCTCAGTAGCCTATCATCATTGAAACTCAACAAGCTGTGGAAGGGATCCTAATATGAACTCAGAATTTCGATCCATAGAACTCCATTAGATCACCAAGGTTGAAATCCTGGAGCATTGGATCGTCATTCATTATGGGTCACAAAAAGAACTCAAAAAGAATCGCATCCCAATTCGCAGTTGAGGAAGATTGGTTGATTTATTTATGCCCGGATTGTGCATAAACACGTGAAACACGTTTTTTCACTTTCAATGTGAGCCATGTTGATTTCTATTAGCTTCATGTTTGCTTGCTTTTTTGATCTTCAGTTGCCACTGGACTACTATAGTAATATCGCTGCCTATAAAATGTGCTCAATGGAAAAATGTTAGACGGATTTACCATAGGCCTTGAATAAGAATTGCTTTTTTGTGTTATCTTTGAGGAAAATTCATGATGTAAGTACTACCCAAGTAAGTCTTTTGTTCTATATAAGGTTGAAGACTTACTGCCTAGATATCAATAATATTTATTCTAGTTCCGTAACAATTGCAGTAAAAGGCTGCTTTGATTGCTCATAATTGTTTCAAATTATCTGTCACTATATAGGATTGATAACACATAGTGCAACCTCTTTCTGATATATGCTCATAAGTTTTCTTAGTGTTAAGTTCCATAGTGAGTGCAGTCATTTGGCTACCTATGAGATGCAATCGATCATTACAGGCCATAGTAATCATACAGATTTCACATAGTAGCATAGTAGCTTCAGTAATATGTTTCTGTTTATCACCGTTCTCATTCATATTGAAATAATCTGTCATTGTATGCAATTGGAACACAAAGTACTAAGTTTTTTTTATATATGCTCAAAAAATTCTTATTTATAGATCAACAAAGGATTCAGTGATTGGGCGGCCTACAATATGATCGGCAATTAAATGCCATATCAGTAGAACATCGAATGACATCAAGCATAGTTTACCCTAGTGCAATCTATCAGGTCATATACAACATGTCATCATCATACTCATATTATCCAAAGAAGTTCTTCAACGACTCTGAGGTATATTCAATCATGATCATATATCCACAAAAAAATATGTGTATGAATGTGTGTGTGTGTGTGTGTGAGAGAGAGAGAGAGAGAGAGAGAGAGAGAGAGAGAGAGAGAGAGAGAGAGAGAGATTCAAAAAATATAAAAGCTCGTGAACTATCTTCAGCACAACATCGCATTGCGGTGGAAAGAGATGCAATTGAACAACTATGGAAAATGCTACAACTCACATTAAATTATCTACGAGGGTGGAAGATTGAATATGTAATGTCTATTCTAAGTTCTCCTTTTCATCGCAACTTAAAGGAACTTGATAGGATGCAAATTGATGAGTTTGAATTGGAACGAATGATTGAAATATTCTTTTTGGGTCAATGTTTTTGTTAGGGGACATATGTGGCCCGTAAGAGTGGCTACTATAGCAGTATGCAAGTGATCCTCCTAGGTGCCTTTGACGACTAATGGAGCTATCAACTGCAAAATTTTGGACAAAATAAACAAAACAACTGCTCTTGTAGGCTCTATCACAAAAGTTTGGCATGTTTGGAGCCCTTGAGTGTTAAGTTTTTTTAAGATTGGCTTTGTTTTATGGATTGAGCTACTTTACATGTATGGTGTTGGCTTGGCAATTTTAAGGCGGGTTAATCTTGCTCAAATTGAAGACATAAAGAGAAATGTCCCTTACTATCTCATAGAGAGATGGAGAGAAGGCGGGCACGGATCAGAGACACAAATATTGAAGATGTTTTATGTTTATTTTGAGATACAATCATACAAAGAGCCCTATATAATGTGAAAATCATGGCAACAAGGAGCTAGTGGGCCCATTAGGAGACTGTATATTGTGAAGAAAATGCCTATAAAGAGCTAATGGACTTTATCTCGCTCTGTAAGTCTTTGCAATTGGTAATCAAGGTCAACATATGAGGGTTTTAACTTTCCATAGTTCTCAACACTTCAACTAAGTAAGGAATTGAGGGAAAAACAGAGACATAAAGTTGAACGTGCTCTCTATATTGTGCAGGAATGCCTAGCAAAGGTTGTACCTAATCTTGAGCTAATGCTTGAAAGAAGATCTTCATTCTTATTTGTCAGAAAATTGTGTTTTCTATATTAGGTAAGGTCAAAAGAACCAAGATATTCCTTTAATTCTGACCCAAATACATATGAATATGAAGAAGACTTGCTACAACAAGAACTAGAGGAAGAAATAGAGGTAACTCAACCAGGCATGTTGAGAATCCACAAGGATATCTGAGGTGAAGTTTTGAAGATAGCAGAGTAGTTCAAGAATCTCAAGAGTACTGATCTTTGGGTAGCTGGGATTGAGGGAAGTGAGGAGACTAAGCATAAACAAAGAACAAATTATGAAACTAAAAAAGGAATACAGTGATGGCTAGCAACTCAAATATCCCAACTGATAAAATGAAGAAAATGGAGGAATCACGAAGAGATCTGTGTGTTCAAGATACTAAGGGCAATTAGAATGGAAGAATCACGAGCACATGGATTCAAAATCATGGGGAGGGGGGGATATAGGAATGGCTAAGTATACTCCATTATGGCTTTATTGAGCTTATAGAGGATAATCTTAGTATTCTAGGAAAGCTCACAATGTAAATGTGCTTTGTGTATATATTGGGATGCATTTGCATTTGGAAGATATGGTGAGTGGCAGGTGTATCCAGCCTACCCTTGAAGAGTAGGAGAACTTTGGGACTTCGGACTTCACCATATATAATGCATGCCAATTCCCATGCAATCGATATACTCACTATATGACATCATGAATGGCCTGGTTTTTTGGATTATTAGGTTTAAGACATTGAAGGAGGATCTTGGGTAGTGGTTCTCGAGAAAAATGAAAGAATTCATGTGGATACTCCTAAAATCTTTTGCATTCGAATCTATTTTCTCAGCCTTGTGCATGATCATCCTGCTTGAGATGTAGTGTGTATATAAGCGGATCTATTTATAATTGAGAAAAGATTACTCGAGTGTCCTATGCCTTAGCACGTAATAATATTTATATTTTTTAAGTCCATGTGTAGTGAAAGCACAAGTTACGATAGGTAAATCTATAGCATATTATACGAGTATATAATGGTTTATATGCATGTAGCAATTGTAGGGTTTATGTACATATTTATATGGTAGTTTTTATATATGTAGATAGCAAAAATTATCACAAAAATATATAATTTCAAGGGACTTTATCACAAAAATTTGCTTGAATTTTTATATTTAAAATGGAAATTATGATCGACAATCGCCATTTATATGTCAAATGTAATTGCTCACCAAAATTCGCCAAAATATTTGAAACTATAATATGATATAGTTCAAGAAGTTCACCCATGTTTATATACTTTTGAGTCAAAGGGGTGGTCTGATTTTTTACCCTGATGTGCATGCTTATGTATTAGAATGCACATCAAGGTAAAAAATAAGACCAACCTCTTGACTGGAAAGTATATAAACATGGGTGAATTTCTTGAAGTACATCATATTATAATTTTAAATATTTTGGCGAATTTTGGTGAGAAATTACCTTTGACATATAAAAAAATTGGCAAATTGCAATGATAATTTCTATTTTAAATATAAAAATTCAAGCAAAATTTTGTGATAAAATCCCTTGAAATTATATATTTTTGTGATAATTCGCCCATGTTTATATACTTTCGAGTCAAGTGGGTGGTCTTATTTTTTACCCTGATGTGCATGCTATGTAAT
This sequence comes from Ceratopteris richardii, assembly GCA_020310875.1. NCBI lineage: Eukaryota > Viridiplantae > Streptophyta > Polypodiopsida > Polypodiales > Pteridaceae > Ceratopteris > Ceratopteris richardii. The sequence continues at coordinate 133,805,097 of CM035433.1, forward strand.
ACAAATTTACACACACTCTCTTACTTAAGGATATACACATGTATGTATTCACATACAAGCACATTCATATATACACACACACACACCTTGCATGCATTGTGTATACATTCACACATGCATACATCACATTTGCAGTCATACAATGCAAAAATACCAAGAAAGGGAAAAATCAATATTACCTTCAATGGGTTATGATAGGATGTCTCAGCCATCCCTATCTGATCAAGAACTACGACAATGATTATGTCCTTCCTCGTAGTGCTTTTCAAACACCTACGTTTACACAGACAAATGAGATCAAGTAAATAAAAGATGGAATATTTAAGCCCTATTTGATGTTGCATTAAAATGATATGATTTGATGTTATATATATATATATATATATATATATATATATATATATATATATATATATATATATATATATATATATATATATATATATATATATATATATATATATATATATATATATATATATATATATATATATATATATATGTGTGTGTGTGTGTGTCTGTGTGTGTGTGTATCTGTGTGTGTACACACACATAACTTTTTTTAAGACATACGTACAACATGCTACAATGGAAGCATTCGATAGAGCTATAGTGCCCCTATGCATACGTCCACAACCACACCTGGATGCACCAAAGAAAAAGGAACTGAACTATCCAAACTAGAACGGAGAGAGAGGATAGCATTACACATACTATCTCAATGGTTGCAACATTTTGCTTCCTCAATAATATATAAACATGACACTTTTCTCCTCTTTCAATTCTTTTCTGATAACTCGGAAAAAAGGACCATTAAGAAAATTAAACTTTAAAAATAAAAACTAGCACAAAAATCTAGTTAATAATCATAGAGAGAGACACACGTGAAGCTGTAATTCCTAAGATTAGTCGTATAGGCACTTCACAAAAGCTGACTTGTTCTTCATCATTAGCACTTAAATATAAGTTTTTGTTCAAGCACACTGCTCCTTCTTTCTACAAAAGAATACCGTTTGGGGGAACATGACGTACAAATCTATGCAGCAAAAACATTACTGTATGTGCATGCAATTGGTGGGGCTGATTCCTCCTATATATGTTTTCTCAAAGGATCTTTAAATGCGTGTGATATAGATAACTCACTAGTTTTTCTCAGAAACATCGTAGAGACTCGGATATTAAGACTTTAAGGGATGACATGTTATAAACTCACACGTCATACAATGAACAAAATATAAATATTTTATCACATAATTAATGATTTTTGTATTCAAGTATTATAATGCCCTCGAGTCTAAATGGCAAATAGCATGTCTAGCCCAATGTGTCCAAAAGAAAAAGGTTTGTGTTGGGATCGGATGAAAGTCTTGAATTGAATCAGTGCATCAAAAATAATTTGCATAATCGCATTATGTATGAATATCAGAGGACTATTTCCATCAATCATTCACGTTGACATGAATATCAGAGGATCATTGTATATTTTAAGAGACCCATATTGCCTCCTAAGTCCTACAAATAAGTTGGATATGGTTACTCATACAAAGAGAGCTATGTAAAAAAGATTATACCATGGTAATTTTCCCTAAGTGCTCCATGGGTCAGCTCAAACACTAAGAAAGGGTGAGTAGCTTCCTTACACGATTCCTTATACTCTGAATAAGGACATACAATTTGCAACATTTCTTGGCAGCTTTCTTGCATGAATCCAACCAAAGTTCTGGAAACTCTCAAATTACCAAGTTATTCACATTCAAAACAATAGGAATGGCTTGTTAACAACTACATCAAGATGACCTCCACATTCAGCTTAACGTAAGATCTTACTAAGCCGTTGATGAGTGTAGAAACCCAAAGTGAATATAGTACTAAGTGACAGTTGCATAATTAATACTGACTTTGAAAAATTGCATAATTAATACTAACTTTGAGAAAACCTGCATGATTTAGGAGATGTACAAAATTATTTGTTTTACACTCTAATGGTTGAAGAATGTCTTGATTTCATCGAACTTAAACCTGATCGTCTCACCGTTATGGTTATCATAGTAGAGGTCTTAACCTAGGAAGAGACAAAAAGTAGAACCTTCTTTATACCATGAAAATGTATGTACCTGCTAGATTTGATGAGCTGAGAGTGATCACAATAACGTTGATGTTGCTGCAACTAACTCCTTCAAGTGAGGTGCTAGATGGATCACTGCAAGGTTTTGTAAATGATGAATGGTTCTAGTTCCTAAGAATTTGGCTCGCTTCCCTAGCTTCTAGGGCAACCTTGACACTGATAAGGTAGTTTATGTTGTTGTCTTCTACTTGTACTTGAAAGACAGTAAATAAGAACAATAGAAGCAAGATGATGCTGGCCATTGACCTCAATTATGGACATGTGTCTGTGAAGCTTACTAGATATCAATGAGTTTTTCTATGAAGAATGGATGCATAGACAGAGGAATCTTGCACCAAAATGTCAACCATTCGAGCATCCACCTAAGACTGTACTAAACAAAAAATGCTACAACACACATGCAAATACGTGCATGCTTATGCAACATAGATTTAAACACTCTTACTTAAGGATATATACATGTATATATTCACATACAAGAACATTCATATACACAAACATATTGTATTATTTACATCAAAACAGATTATTTACATACACAAGCACAAAGATTCACATACATATATTCATGGAGAAAACACAGATTTAGATGTACACTTCCACATATGCTATTATGTATGTATATCTGCACATGCACACACAACCATGCAAATGCTACAGTCATATATTTGCACAGAAATGCATTCATCAAACTACACATCCATGCAAATATGATCATATATATATATATATATATATATATATATATATATATATATATATATATATATATATATATATATATATATATATATATATATATATATATATATATATATATATATATATATATATATAACACAATAAACACAAAACCACACATATAAAATAAAAAAACACACATATAACCACTATCATAACCAATCCCATATATAAAAATGCTTGAAAATAAAAAATAGGGAATGCTAACTAAAAAGAGATTCCGATCAGAACTTTGGGATCTATTAAAAGTATAAGTGAAAGTCCAAATACTCGCACTCAAGTGATGCAATACAAAGAACTACTGTGAATCATATTTATATAATGCAATGCAAAAAAATTATATAAATCATTTGTATAAACATGTCATTTCTTCACATACAAAAGATAAGCATGTGTATCATACATGTACTTTATGCTAGCCTACCAAAGAAAGTCCCATATTTCTTTTCTCATGTTTTCTATTTGTAATCGAAACATAAAAAAATATGTTTGAAAACAAATATGAAGAAACTCTAGTGCAATTCCTAGAGAGTATTTCTTCATGACAACATGCACTGTTGGGCATATAGAGGGACTTAGATTTAAACATATAAACAATAAGATAAACCAAAACAATTCAATTACAAGTATACCATATCCATCAAGTTTATAAAAAATCAAATCCAATAAATTAATTCTTGAAATCCCTTTCGTCACCATAATATCATGGATACATAGTTCAAGACAAACTGCAATTATGCAACTTGGAATTTCATTCCAATTAGTTAAGTTCTCTATCATAATTATATGGTATAAGACTCCACATTTCAGACCTTAAACAAGCTTTGATAAAATAATCAGTTTAGAGTATTGAGAAAAACTAATGTATATTCAACTTTTCCACATATATTCAGCCAAAATAAAAAAAGTGTCACCTATAGGCTCTGACTTGAATGTCAAGACCTGAATGCAAATTAGTTAGAACTCCTTTTCATTGCTTGAACATGTAAACAAATAGAGAATATGTTTGTAAAAGCCTCAAAAAACATTTACGTCCACAAAAATTCATACATTCACATATTTATACATTGATTCTTGAAAAACCACCTTGAGTAAATAAATGTCTATTTGTTTCTGCCTTTCATAATTCCATTGCATTGGAGAAATCATAATCTCCTTCAATAACAATGGTCATCAATACATTCAAACTTTGGATGTCCAATCTATTTCTCCATTTTCTTTTTATCTGTGTACATGCACTAAATCCTCGTTCACATATTGCAATGCTGCAGCATTGCATAAGTGCAATTTGTACCACTTTCAAACTATTTGGATATGCATATTTCCAAGTAGAATTATTTGCAAGCATAGAAGCAACCTCTATTAAAATCATGTTTGCAAAATCAACTTTTCCATGATGCTTGAATTTCTTGAATTCCATTTTAAAAGCTTCTCCATGAATGATAGCTGCAATGAGCACATTCTCCAATAGCTTTACATTTCCATAAAAATCAACTGTTTTTCCACATTCAAATTTTCCATACTCCTTTAACAACCTTTCATGGAGAGGATGTTGAGCTAGGACTAGAATTTCGACTGCATGCATAATAGAGTTATCAACAAAACATTTTTCAAGACTTTGACATAACTTCTTTGCATAATTGAATTGAAAGTCTAGTGCAGTTTGCAAATCAGCACCTTCTATATCCCTTTTAATTTTTTGTCCAAAAAACATATCTCCTTTCAAAGAAGAATGAAAAGCATACATATAGCCATTTTTAACTCCATATTCAGGAATAATTGGAAAGTCTCTAATACCCCGTTGAGCTGCATTTAAATCAATCTCCCTTTCATCCAAAAATTCATCTCGAATGCACAAAATTGTGCTTGAAACCAAACCATGAACTGTGGGTACATCAACATAATCTCTTTGGCTCAAATCTGTTGTTTTTCCCAATATATCAGCAAGAAAATGCAATGCATAAAGGCACTCAAAAGTGCTCAAAAAATCATACAAGCTTCTCCTTTCCTTTTCTAATGCAAAGAGCAATTGTTAAAAGGACAACTTCCATCAAGTCCGCCTTTTAATCTCTGTTCAGGCTCTTGGGGATGGTAGGGGTCTGACAATGCAGAGGCCCTTTATCTTATTTTCCCACTAAACTATCAAATTAAAAAGTATGCTATTGTCCAGTATCAATTCTTCTACACAGTCTTACTATCGCATTCCGGTTATTCTTACACCGTATGTAATGCAAAGATTAATGATCACCATTGCGCAGATTTATTAACATCACAGAACATTACTGTGTTAACCAAGAATTAATATAATTCAACAAAGTAAAGTAACAGTACTCAGAATTATTGGAATCTGCACTACGACGTCTCCGTAAGATTGCAAATCGCCCAGATAGACAGTCTAGCGGTCCCATTTCCTCTCACATCGGAGAACCTCGTAATGTCTCTTCATTAATAGAGAAAAAGGTTACATCACTTTGCTACGACCTTTCGGTTCGTGCAGTATAGAAAAAATATAATATTACATGATGCCAATCGGGCGGCCTAACACTGGCATGCACGGTGGACTTGAACCCACAAGGAAAACAAAATTAAGGCTCATCTACGATGCCTTGTATATACATAGTTCTTGCTAATTTGAAGGTTTTGGAGATTTTTTGTTTTAAGGAATCCAACATCAGTTTTAATGTCTCCGGCTCTACCAGCTGTGTGCGTCAGTTCGAACTGAACTTGCCGCAATCACCTGACTGAATAGAGCATCGGTCTGGGTCTGCAAAAACACTTCTTGTAAATAGAAATCATTAGCTAATGCAGCATCTTGCTGCTGCTTTACATCCGCAATCTGCGCATCAATTCGAGACAATCTCTCGGCTTGAGCTCCTAGTTGCTTTTCTTTGCGTTCCAATTCCTGAGCTTGATATTGAATTGTTTGATAATAAGCATCTCTTTCTTTCCTAATCCCGGCTACCTCCTTCTGAAGTTGAATTGTAAGACTCGTCTATGCTTTTAAAGCAGAATTCGCCTGAAAAAGATCGGCAGTTGCGGCCTGTAGTTTTGCATTAGTCTGCTTAGCTAAAGTAGCCATCTCCTGTCCTCTCTGCATGACCTCATCAAGCTGTACTCGAGTGTCCTCCAACAAATTGCCAATTGCCACTCGAGCATCTTCTTTATCCTGTAGGAGCTGATTTAACTGCTTGATCTCTTCATCATGAGCAGTTAAAAAAACATCCTTGGCTTTTAACTCAATCAATGCTGCATCTCTTTGAGCAATGAGATTATCCTGCTCTGTAAGCCGAGCTTGAAGTTGTTGAAGTTGGAGTTGTAAAGCATGGTTTTCTGCCTTTACTACATTGGCTTCTTCCTGTAATGGAGCAATATTGGCCTCGAGAACATCAAATTTGTGCTGCAACTCCTGTTTGATATTGTCGGTTGCCATCTTCAATTGCATTGGTAACTGCTGCGGGAATTGGATCAAAAGTCGACCCATAGATTCAAGTTCATGAAACATCGGGATTGGAGAAGGAAGAGTAGGAAGGGATTGGGATGTAGAAGCGGAAAACAGATGAGGGGAAGATGGTGGAGAATAGTCGGGAGAAGAAGATGGAGAATTGGGTACGTCGAGAACAACAGGCTGGACTGGGACAATGGGCTCAACAGTGTTCATGGTGGAAGAAAGTGGGATAAGAAGGTTAGGCACCAGCACTATTCCGGTGGTCTGCTGCTTTGTTGCTTCCATTCGGGCAATCACAACATCAACCAGAGCAATCACTTCATTGAGAATCTCTACAATAATTGCTTGAATAGCATCTTGATTCTGCTGATGAGAATCCTCTCGAGAAGAAACTTTTTCAGAGTCGGCGATGGAAGCACCTTGTTCCTGCTGCTGGATTGGAGAAGAATGGGCGGAAGAATCAACATGAATGGAGGTAGCGGTGTGGTGGAAGACCTCTTCTTCGTGTCCAATGTTGGATCCTTGCACTTGGCTCTCAGAGGGACTTATACGGCTGCGTTTCCGGCAAGGAAGTTGAAAAAGATCTGCATCATCATCTTCCTCATCTTCGATCATCCGAGTAGATTCTTCATGCAACAGGAAGGGAGCGTTTGGCGGGGGTTGCATGGCTTGAATGGATGGAAAAAGAAAAGTGAGGATATGGGGTAGACGCGAACACGGAAGTTCACCATTATTGACCTGTTTGATAACCACAACACATTCACGGTGAATGCGTCGAAAATAAAAAGATGCAAAATTAACAGACTCCTGAGAAGCCATATCTATCATCGAGTAGAATGGGCGCGAGATACCATAGGTGTGTTTTTGCAAGTTCAAAATCGTGACTAAAAACAGCAAAGCGGTATGCTCCGGGTCAGGTTGACACAGAATGGCATACTCATTAGATGAGTGCCGTGGAAATAACGTGGTCATGGTGGCTACAGGAAGGAGTGGACCATTCTCCAATCCATCCCAAGGAAGTCGGAAGGCATCGACAAACGAAGCCAAAGTGATCATGACTCGTGACAGTAAACAAAGGATAGGCCAACTCTGCTCTGTAGCAGGGGTGGGAGCGATAGCGGGAATAATCTGCGCATAAAATGGTTGACACTCCACTGAATGCCAAGGCAATTCAACGAAGTTCAAAAGACCACGGATACGCAAATACTCACTCACTTTAGGGGTGAGTCCTTCATGGAAGGTAGCGACATTGGCTAGTGCTTCCATGATGCGCACGAGGACACAAGAATACAGAAAATAAAGAGCACAAAAACACACAGACACAATAGCCATTATCAGTAAAAGGAACAAGATTAAGTAGACACACATGCAACATGAGGCGATCGAAAACCCTAATCATCGCGCGGTATTGAAATGATAACCTTCATAATTACGGCGTGCATGCATGAGCAGACATAGTAACACAGGGCGATGATTAATCATATTTAGATATCAAAACGAGGAGACTTACGGTCTGTATTCAGTCGAAACAAGGAAATAAAAAGAAAATAAGTGACACGTGGAAAACCGAAGAACACGTCAACGGTGATCAGTCGGTTGGTGATATGGTCGTAGCTTTGAACCATTAATCGCTTTGGGAAGGGAAACTCTGGTCAAGGTAGTCAACCGAAAAGTAGCGGGTCCCAGTTGCTCACTAATTCGGAAGGACCGAACCATCGTAATTTAAATTTTCTAGCAGAAGGATTTGCTTTAGCATTATTAAATAACACAAGTTGACCCACCGTAAACACAGGAGTCTTGAGAAACGGATCATGGGAACGGGCTTGACGAAGCTGAACTTCTTGAAGAGTCATGAAGCTTTCCCAACGCTGTTCATCCAATGCTCTGAGTGCATCTAAACAAAATGGCAAAGAGTCTTCTGGCAATAATTTCTGAGCTAAGGAAACACGTAGACTCGGTACGACTACTTCCATCGGTGCAATGGCTTCCAATCCATAAGCAAGATTGAATGGGGACATGCCAGTAGCAACTTTGTAGGTAGTCTGATAAGCCCACAAAACTGCAGGTAGGAACTGGTCCCAACGTTTCGGAGATTCCAATATCAATTTGCGGAGCATATTCAACACAGTCTTATTGGTGCTTTCAGCCAAACCATTAGCACGTGGATAGTACGGTGAGCTGAATTTATGGACAATTTGAAAAGTCTGAGTCAGTACTTGCATTAAGCAGTTTGCAAAATGTGTTCCTTGATCTGTCACTATTTCCAGAGGTAATCCATAATGCGGGAAGACGTCCTTCATCAGGCATTTTGCCACCGAAACAGCTGTGGCTGACCGTAAAGCCCAAGCTTCCGCCCACCTAGTGGCATAATCTGTACAAGTCAGTATGTAGTGATTGTTGCTAAGAGTCACTAGTGGTGTTATTGGACCAATAAAATCGAGACCCCACTTCTGAAAGGGTGTTGGAAGAAGTATTTTTGATGGAAAAATAATTGTAAAATGCTAAAAAATTGTAAAAATATTTATGTAAATGATGTAAAAATGAGGAAGAGTCTTCCTCATGTAGATTAGAATCATATGTATTTTTTCTAGAATTTTTGGAAACTCCTAGATAGCATATTTTTAGATTAGAAGGAAAAAGGACCAAAATTCAAGTGTGAAAAGGGACACTTGAAAATGTATAAAAGACAATTTCCTCTATTTTGAGAGGGTTGGTTATTTGTATTTGATGCTATCCAAGCAAAGAGAGAAGTTTCCTGCAGAAAATCATGATTCTTCCTTTTGTGTGAATTTCTTTGATTTGAGTCTAGTTCTATGTGTATCCATGGAATTTGCAAGCTTCTATTGTGTATTTCTGATGAATGTGTATGAAGAGAGTTGATTCCTGATGTATTGAGTGAGAAATTAATGAAGAATGGTGCTGGAGATGAAAATCGTCAGATTTCACAGAATCGCGATTGTCTCGTCTGAAGGTTACAGGTATCATTTTTGAGTTTTGACTTTATGATTGTGTTCTGCTGAGAAAATAACACACTTTAGACACCAATATTATTGAAAATGATGTAGTATTGCTCAAGATAATCCAAACCCTAAAAATTCCTCTTCATCTTCATTAATTCTCAGAAATCCAACCAATTTTCTCTTATTTCTTGGATTCTATCATTTAGAAGGGGCTGTGGTCTCTTGTATACTTCTAGGATTGACAAATATAAGATGTATTGTTGATTCTTTATGCTAAATGATTGGAGAGGACAACTCCAAAGGGTAACAACAAACATTTTTTGGCGCTGTTGCCAGGGAGTATAGCAAAAGCTTCATTGAAGTTGGACCTTGCTGGATCTTCTATTGTTGATGGTATTGAACACATTGAAAAGGTAATACTCTTTAATCAAGAAATGGAAACATGAAAGATAGATTTCTTTGTTTGTCTTTTGGGAAAAGAAAGCAATAGATAATCTTTTGAGAATAAGAAGTGTTGAAATTCTTGCAAATTGATAGTTGCTCATATCATTTTTTGGAAGTAAAGTGCAGGTGTGTGGAAAAAGCGAATCAAGAAAGCTGAAGATAAGGTAAAATGTGTCTATCTTTGCATTTGTAGAGTGCTTTTTGACCAAGTACCAAGCAAAATTGTTGATCTTGGGAAGATGACATGATTGCATTGAGGAAAGTCAAGTAAAGTAGCTAGATGCAAGTAGATAAGATCCATTTGTTAACCAAGTCAAAGCAATAATTTTGAGAAAAGTTTAATTGCATCTTGAAAAGAAAAATGTTTGAGTTTATCTTTGCAAAAATTGATATTTGAACTTCTTAGCACATTTTTCTTTAGGAAGTTTTGCTCATGAACTGTTTTGATAGCAAAGCATAAAGGAGTATAACCAATCAGGGAACACAGGATCAATAGATCACTAAACAAGAAACCCTAAGTGAAGTGTTTACCTTAATTTAGGGCAAAATACTAAAAAAATTCATAAAATTCATTAAAACATTCAAACAAATTTCTTTTCTCCTTAGGAAGTTGGACTGAAGTGTTGTTGTTAAGAGTGAAGGAGACCAAGTGGAAGGAAAGCAAAAAATTGCTAAAAAATGGAAAATCAGAAAAATACGATTCTCTTCACAAGATCGCGATTTTCTGGTTAATTCTTTGTTGATGATGAAAAATTGTTGGTGACAGCTGAATTGGAATTGGTAAAGAGTATTGAAGGGGAACAAGTGGAAAGAAAAGTCAAAAAATTAAAAAATCAGGAAGATCAGAAAAACACGATTCTCTACACAAGAATTGCTAATTTTTGTTCATGATGAAAAATTGCAGGTGACAAGTGACTTAGAGTTGGTGAAGAATCTGGAAGAGGAGTAAGAGGAAAGAAGAATCAAAATTGCAAAAAACAAGAAGTTCAGAAAAAATTTGAATTATTGTGCACTTTTGGGTTTTGTGGTAGGTAATTGTAAGAGATTTCACTAAGTTGAGCAAGTAAGGAAAATCAAATCTTAAAAATATCTTAAAAAATCAGTTAGGATTGAGCATCAAGTGGGTCAAGTGGAAATTAAGTACAAAATCTTGATTTTCACCAGTGGATAATGGGAATGACCAACGATGAAAAGTTAGGAATTGTGGATTAAAACCATACAATTGTTGAAGAATAAAAAACTGGACAAGAGAAAAGTGAAAATTCTGAGGAAATTGCACAAGATCACGATTGTGTGAACACTATAAAACCCTAGAAACATAGAAGAAAACTCATTTGAGTGAGGAAGAGAGAGAGTGAGAGTGGAACAGAATCGCGACTTTCTGCAAACACAAGTTTTTGGACATTCTCTGATCAAGCAAGCCAGGTAAGGGTTTCCTAATAAACTTTTGGATTATCTCAAGTTCTTGAGGATATGTTTAAAGCACAAAAACACACAAAATAGCCAAAATCAGGGAATCGCGATGTTTTGACTTTTTGAGTTTTCAGTGAAAAAATAATCATTTTTTGATAAACTCTTTTATTGCATGTTAAAAGTTTAATAAAGCAACTCTATTGTAGGAAGAAAAATTCAAAAAACAAGAACTTCAAAAAATTTCAAAAATTTGCACAGAATCGCAATTCTGTAGTCAAATACAAAATCGCGATTCTCTAAAACAAAGCACAAAATCGCGATTCCCAGAGCACGATTTTCATAAGAAAATCGTGTTTTCTAAGGATTGTGAGCAATCACGATTGTCTGGGAACAGAATCGTGAAAAACACGATTCCCTTCACAGAATCGTGAAAAACACGATTCTCTCAGAAAATCGTGAAAAACACTATTCCCTTCACAGAATCGTGAAAAACACGATTCTCTCACAGAATCGTGAAAAAGCACGATTCCCTTCACAGAATCCGGAAAAACACCATTGTGAAGAGATGGATAGGTATGTGCTTGAAGATGAAGAGGTGTTGCAAAATCCTTGATCTACACCAGCCAAATGAACTCCAGGATTATGTGGTGGGCCCATTTAGCTTGCCAATGGATGTATTAGACACCCTATGTACCTTGGAAGATCACTCTCAAAAAGATAGATCAAAACAGATAAGTTGGAGTTAGCTTAGAGGTGAAAAACTTGCTATTTTGGTCCATACACCTGTCCAGTGTTTTGCATAATTCTCTAAGCACAGCAGCAATTAGCTTAATTCCTCTTGGGGAAGTCTAGATAACTTAAAGAGCTAACTTTCAAGAGTAATCTCATAAAACATAATGAACCACACACTGAGAATGAGTTTTAACAAGTGATGACATCATCCCGATTTTCACTGGCTACTACAGTTTGAGACTAGTGAGCGGAAAAATGAACATAACTCAAAATGTAGGAATCCAATGATTATGAACATTTGTATGATTATACTAGACAGTAAGCGGAATCCAACAAGCTTTAAATCATTGCATTTGGATAAGTAATCACTGAGAAATGGCTCTCACAAGGTGAGTGAAAAAGTCGGGTACCTGACAGAGAAGTGAAAATGAACAGACACTTTTGACTTCAACTGAACATAACTGACGATTGCAACATCCGAATGACATGAAATTTTGTGAGCATATAGTAGGCTTGTAGAGCTAACTTTACCAAGTTAAATCACTGAAAATTCTCCACCAAGCTTAGAGAAAACATCTCTACAATCTGACTGAGAAAACTAAGAGTAATGGTAGTGAGTAGTACACTTCACAAGAACATGGACATATGAATTCAAATAATCATGAAAATTAAAATATATTGCTTTTACAATACAATGACTTACTGATACATATGTGTGCCTTGTAATGACACCTTGATATGGCATAAAGCTCAGCTCTTGGAGGTCTTCACATAGGTCTCTCTAACCACGACTAAAACTGCCATCTATTTATAGTTGAGTTTGGGAGGCTAACTTCCCTCAATCACTCTCCAATCAATCAGTGATTGATTTGATTCTCTACCTACCACAAATCACAAATTCATGGCTCCTCTTTCCCTTTTTGATCATGTGGACTCAACCACTTAAGATTCTCTCACTTTTACATTAAGTAAACTCTTCAAAAGTTACAAGAGGTAGTTCACAAGTGATCTTTACATTGTCTTCATTTTAAGGCTTCTTCTATGACTTTGTGGGACTCAAGCCAATACTTAGGCTTGTGATAGACTTGCTCCAACAGCTCCCCCTCAAGCCAAGTATGCTTGAGGTCTTCAATCTTCCAAGATTACCTGTAAACCAGTCATAGCCTTGAATTTGCAAAGCTTACTACCATCTAATGCTTTGGTTAGAATATCTGCACATTGTTGATGAGTGGACACATATGATATTTGAATCTCTTTGCTTGGAACCTTCTCTCTTACATAGTGATAGTGAACTTCAATATGTTTAGTCCTTGCATGAAAAATAGGATTAACAGCCAAATGAATAGAACTCATATTGTCACCATAAATAGTTGGAGTTCCAAACTCCAATCCAAGATCTTTGAATAATGTCTTCATCCAGATAGCTTCTTGTGTAGTTATGGCAAGACCTCTGTATTCAGCTTCAGTAGAAGAGAGAGCAACTGTGGGTTGCTTCTTGGATGACCATGAAATAAGCTTTGAACCTGCAAAGGTAAGATAACCTGAAGTGCTCCTTCTATCTTCTTTGGAGCCCGCCCAATCTGCATCAGAAAATAGCTTCAAACCTAAATCAGATACATAAGGATAATAAATTCCTTCATTTATGGTTCCTTTGAGATACTTGAGAATCCTTTTGGCAGCATCCATATGTTGTTTACTTGGTGTGTGCATAAATTGACTTAGCACACTCACACTGTAACATATATCTACTCTTGTCAATGTGGCATAGTTGAGACTACCCACTAGACTTTGATATGATGTGATGTCCTCTATGAGTTCACCTTCATGTGAGCTCAATTTGTGATTGACCTCCATTGGAGTACCTGCAATCTTACAATCTTGCATCTTGAATTTTGCAAACATGTCCTTAATGTACTTTCTTTGAGTGAGAAACAAAACATGATCTTTGTAAACAACTTCCAAACCTAGGAAGTAGGTAAGTGAACCCAAATCACTTATCTTGAACTCTTCTCTCATCTGATCTTTGATCTTCTTCATACCATCTGCATCGTTTCCTGTCAATATAATATCATCTACATATACACATAAGTAGATGACCTCAAAATTACTCTTTTTAATAAAGAGTGAAGGATCTGCCTTGCTTGGTTGAAAGCCTTTGTCCTACAAGAATGAAACAAGCCTGAAATTCCAAGCTCTTGGAGCTTGCTTGAGACCATACAATGCTTTGTTAAGTTTACACACATAATCAAGATAAAGTTGATTCTCAAAACTAGGTGGTTGTGCCATATATACCTCTTCTGTTATCCAACCATTCAAGAATGCCACGAGAGAAAGTCTCCTCATAATCAATTCCCTGAGTTTGTGAAAAGCCTTTTGCTACAAGCCTTGCCTTATACCTGTTAATGGAACCATCAGAATTCTTCTTGCGTTTATAGACCCATCTTGAGCTTATTACCTTCATGGATGAAGTCTTGGGCACCAAATCCCAAGTGTTGTTTTCCTCAAGTGCTTCAATCTCTTCCTTCATTGCATGCTTCCATTATGTTTTTGCTTTGGCCTCTTCAAATGATGATGGCTCCTCTTGGTTTATGTCCTGTTCTATGTAGATAGAATGTTTAGTTACTAATGAGGTGTCAAACCCATACCTTTCTGGTTTTTTCTTTTCCCTCATAGATCTTCTTAGGTCATGATGTGATGATTGTGCCTCATGTCCAAGTTCCTCCAATTTTGCTTTACCTTTAGACTTCCATGCTTTGATCTTTTCCATCTGAGATTCTTCATCATCCTCTGAGGTGTCTTGTTCTTCAATCTTTGGTTGTTCTCTACCAAGCTTTGGAAAATCTTCTTCAAGATCATATGCTAAATTGACCTTCCTTCATGAATCTTCATACCATGAATTTTTCTCATCAAAAACTACATCTCTGGTTACCAAGAATCCTTTGTTGGTAGGGTTGTATAACCTGTAACCCTTTTGATTGTTGTCATATCCAATAAATACACACCTTTCTGCCTTTGGATCCATCTTGCCTCTAACCTGTGAAGGAACATGAGCAAAAGCAATACATCCAAAAATTTTACAATGATCTAAGCTTGGTCTTCTTCCATTCCAAGCCTCATATGGAGTCATCCCATCAAGGGATTTTGAAGGCAACCTGTTAATCAAGTAAGTGGCTGTAGATACAACCTCAGCCCATAAGTAATTAGGTAAATGCTTTTCATTTAACATAGACCTTGCAGCTTCAACAATTGTCCTATTCCTCCTTTCTGCCACTCCATTTTGCTCATGAGTGTACCTTGTAGTTACCTCTCTTTTGATTCCTCTTTCTTGAAGAAAAGAGTCAAACTCATGGGAGAAGTATTCTCCCCCTCCATCTGACCTTAGCCTTTTTAGTGATTTACCTGTTTGATTCTCCACAAGAGCCAAATATCTTTTGAAACATGAAAAAACTTCATCTTTGTGTTTCATAAAAAAAAGGATAGTCCATCTGCTGCAATCATCAATAAAGGAGACATAATACCTTGATCCAGATATTGAAGCTTCCTTGCTAGGTCCCCATACATCTGTATGAACCAACTCCAAGAGATCTTCATGCATATAACCTTTCTTCATGAATGGTAACCTGTGAGACTTTCCAAATTGACATGCACTACACTTATAAATGATATGTTGTTTTGAAAAATTAGGGAGTCCAAGTACACTTTGGTCCTTGCAAATTTGCTTTAATGACCTTTCACCAATATGTGCTAACCTTTTGTGCCATACTTCCAATTCTGTGAGTGTCTGACTACCATAATTAAAGAGAGCAATGTTTCTAGTGTCCTGTAATTCAAATGTGAAAAATCTACCTGTCTTTTCACCTTTTGCAATTTTTATGAATCCTTGACTTGGATCTTCAACAAATGCTCCTGCCTTTGTGAACCTGACTTGCAACCCTTGCTCTACTATCTTCCCAACACTTATCAAATTCTTTGTAATGGTAGGGATATAGAGTACCTTACTAAGTAGGTTGATGTTTCCATCAGGTGCTTTGACATTGCCTATTTTCTCCACAGGATGTTTTGTATCATCTCCTGTTTGTACCTCATGCTTATTCCTTGGATCTTCTAAATTTGATAGGAGTGCCACATTTCCTGCCACATGATTTGAACAA
This sequence comes from Ceratopteris richardii, assembly GCA_020310875.1. Lineage (NCBI taxonomy): Eukaryota > Viridiplantae > Streptophyta > Polypodiopsida > Polypodiales > Pteridaceae > Ceratopteris > Ceratopteris richardii. The sequence goes on from CM035433.1 coordinate 133,821,108, forward strand.
CCTGAATCTATGTAGAAAACATGCTCATCATATTTACCTTGTGGCATAGCCATGTTCATGATCAATAATGAATCCTCTTTGTTTGAGTCTTCTGTATAGTTATTGTAGTCTCTCCTTCCTTTGTAGCCTCCTTGATAGTTTGAATGATTGTAGTTGTTGTAGCTGCCATGATAGTTGTTGAATCTTCCTCTTGAGTAGCCATAACTTCCTCTATTGTATCCTCTGCCTCTTTGATTCCTGGAATTCCTAAAGCAATTTTCAGTTGTACGATTAGTTAATCCACAAATAGAACATGAGTTGGAGTCTTGGGATCTCCCCCTGCCTTGTCTACCTCCGCCTCCTCTACCTCTGCCATTTCTTCCTCTACCTGCATAGTTAGCTTGATATGTACCTGGTTCATCATCCACTTTCTTTGCCTTTCCTTTGTTATCTTTTGACTTGCTTTTATCAGTGTATAAAGCTGAAGATTGATTACCTTTAGATTTTTCTCCATTTTTGATAAGCTTTGCCTCTTGAGTAAGTAGTTGTCTAATGAGTGTATTGAGATCAGGTACATGCATGTCCATGTGCAAATCCATAGCTGTGGTGAATGCTTGCCACTTGTCATCTGCCTTCAAGCCATTGATGACCTGCCTTACAATTTGCTCTTCATCTATTACCTCTCCAATGCTTCCCAACTGATCCGCTATGTCCTTGAGCTTTGTGACAAAATCAGTCACATTTTGTTTGGGAGCCTTCTTGAGAGTTGTGAAATCCAGCCATAGTTGATGTTTCCTAGCTTTGGTACTTGAAGAGAAGAAAGCTTCAAGTGCATCCCACACTTCTTGAGATGTCTTACAACTTCTAATGTGAGGCAACAAAAAATCTCACATAGAGTTGAGGAGATAAGACCTTGCAAGTGCATCTTTGGAGCACCATGTGCTCAATCTTTCTTGCTCTTCTTGTGTTGGTTGACTTTTGTTCCTGAAACTTGGCATAACTTCATCTCCAGCCTCATAACCATATAAACTTCTACCTTGGAGATAAGATTCCATTCTTAATGACCAAGCTGAGTAGTTACCTCTGTCCAATTTGTCAATTGATGAAGGAAATCCATCTACCATGTTGTCCAACCTTGCTCTAATACCACTGTGAAGAGATGGATAGGTATGTGCTTGAAGATGAAGAGGTGTTGCAAAATCCTTGATCTACATCAGCCAAATGAACTCCAGGAGTATGTGGTGGGCCCTTTTAGCTTGCCAATGGATGTATTAGACACCCTATGTACCTTGGAAGATCACTCTCAAAAAGGTAGATCAAAACAGATAAGTTAGAGTTAGCTCAAAGGTGAAAAACTTGCTATTTTGGTCCATACACCTGTCTAGTGTTTTGCATAATTCTCTAAGCACAGCAGCAATTAGCTTAATTCCTCTTGGGGAAGTCTAGGTAACTTAAAGAGCTAACTTTCAAGAGTAATTTTATCAAGAATAATGAACCACACATTGAGAATGAGTTTTAACAAGTGATGACATCATCTTGATTTTCACGGGCTGCTACAGTTTGAGACCAGTGAGCAGAAAAATGAACATAAACTCTAGGAATCCAATGATTACGAAAATTTGTATCTTTGACTAGACAGTAAGCTGAATCCAACAAGCTTTAAATCATTGCATTTGGATAAGTAACCACTGAGCAATGGCTCTGACAAGGTGAGTGAAAAAGTCTGGTACCTCACAGAGAAGTGAAAATGAACAGAGACTGTTGACTTCAACTGAACATAACTGACGATTGCAACATCCAAATGACATGAAGCTTTGTGAGCATATAGTAGGATTATAGAGCTAGCTTTACCAAGTTAAATCACTGAAAATGATGCACCAAGCTCAGAGAAAACATCTCTGCAATCTGACTGCAAAAACTCAGAGTAATGGCAGTGAGTAGTACACTTCACAAGAACATGGACATATGAACTCAAATAATCATGAAAATTAAAGTATATTGCTTGTACAATACAATGACTTACTGATACATATGTGTGGCTTGTAATCACACCTTGATATGGCATAAAGCTCAGCTCTTGGAGGTCTTCACATAGGTCTCTCTAACCATGACTAAAACTGCCATCTATTTATAGTTGAGTTTGGGAGGCTAACTTCCCTCAATCACTCTCCAATCAATCAGTGATTGATTTGATTCTCTACCTACCACAAATCACAAATTCGTGGCTCCTCTTTCCCTTTTTGATCATGTGGACTCAACCACTTAAGATTCTCTCACTTTTACATTAAGTAAACTCGTCAAAAGTTACAAGAGGTAGTTCACAAGTGAACTTTACATTGTCTTCATTTTAAAGCTTCTTCTATGACTTTGTGGGACTCAAGCCAATACGTAGGCTTGTCATAGACTTGCTCCAACACCATTCCCTTCAGAGAATCGTGAAAAACACGATTCTCTCATAGAATCATGAAAAACAGGATTCTCTCATAGTCACGAAAAAAACACGATTCTTTCCACAGAATCGTTGTCGGAGAGATTTCTCTCTCCCCACTCAAATCATGAAGAAGACATTACATATAACGGCATGAGGATTTTTATGTGCCATAAGAAAAAGCTAAGAGCTATATCATGATTTCAATAAAAGGAGATATGGAAGACAATCAACTTGTCAAGCAATGTACTATGTACTGTTAGATATGTAGGAATTTTTTAAAGATAATATCAAGGCATATACAAACAATTGCGTGATGAATTGTTTTCGAGAACAATCAAACAATGGGCAGAATAGTAGCCATCGGGTTTTGATGCGAACCATGCTTTTTCAGAATCTAAAGAATGAACGAGAGGGAAAAGGACCGATGCATGATTAATTTAATCGGGTGGCAATCATTAAAAGGGAACGCAAAAGAAGGAGGAACGCGGAGAGCAGTTAGTTTTAATGATCTATTTTCGCAGTTATCGAGGGAGGAAAAAGGGTATCCAGAGGACTGCGCATAAGGAAGGAGGCCAACTATAATTGATGGTATCTGGCACAGATAGATTTAGGATCACAGAGATGAGAGGCAGAAGTGGCGCGCATGTTCTCAGATGACAAGTTTTCTTCACGAAGGCAGGCAGGTGTGGGAATACAGCGGAGAAGGAAGGAGGCCAGCAAACGGGAATTTAGTAGGCAATATACGGAGGGTTGGAAATTGAAGGAGGATTAATACTTTCATCTGCAATAATCCCTGTGCTGAAGATTCGATCGAATGATGATTGCTAAAACAAAACGAGTTTGAAGCAATTCCGTACCTGATGCCAGACATCAGTAAACGTAACTGTTATTAAAATTTTAGTTTTAGTATTGACTGTTATCCGCCAAATTCTCAAGTTGCTTAAACTTCTCCACATCTGAATGTGTTTTTTTTATCTTATAATACCATTGCCTTATACTTGTGCACTATACCGATGAGTTTTAATAGTGAATTTCCCATGTTCCATGAAACAGAGAATTATTAAGATTGTTATGGTCAATTACTTAATGTTGATGCGCAAGTTCTGATTGTTCTTTCGCACCAGGAGCTTGCAAACACTTCCTCAGCGTAGGTGTGTAGATATTGTCTGTAGGATGTTTGAGTTGTCTGCGTGACTATTATTCAAGACTGCGTGACTATTATTCAAGAGATAACGTAAGTTATGGGTCAAATCTCCATGTGATTATTACATACAAAAGACAATGTGTAATCTGGTGCAGATTTATTGGCTATTTAACAGAATCCATATTGATGCGCTAATTGCATTGTTATCGTTATATAATATTTGTCTGCAATTTTGATGGTGTTCAATCATCTGTTAATCTTTTGAATATATGCTGATCGATGATAACTACGATCAATGATTTGATAATCTGCTACTGAAAAGTGCACGGAGGCGAATTCAATGTTCTTTTCAGCTGCAGAAGAGTTTAGGAGTGTGCATCATCTGAGAAAAGAGAGGACTGCTCACGATCTGTGAGGGAAGGCATTTTTTGAGTTCCGCCATATGTGTCTTGCTGCCAGAAGATTCATCAAGGAGTCTCGAGAAGTGTGCATCAATCATTACTACTCCTGAAGATTGAGAATAGCAATAGAGAGAGGCGCAATCTACTGGGAGAGAAGTATTAATTCAACGGCAAGAGAGAAAGCTGCGAAGGGGAAATTGCTGCGGAGATAAGGCAAATTTTGTGTACAAACAGTAATAACAAACAAAAATGACATAATGTGTCTACATGAATACATTGATAGAACTTACGTAATCAAATGCTTCATTAAAATAGTTGGAACAGACGCTTTGGTAATGGTTTTAAATTTCCTGAGAACGTGATTATAAATTCTATTTTCACGACAGATTTCCAAATTTTGTTCTATCTTTTTCTGGTCTGGGACAAGTTTTTCTCAATATCATGATAAGATCTATGATTCATTACTTTTATTCTGATCCGATTCTGAAATCCATATGAACGGTAGTTTTTTTGTATCGACATTTAAGATTCTTTTATCAAGTTGCTTTTCCTGTAATCGGAGCATAGTTGAAAACATATGAACTATTGGAGAAAATGCGCATCAAATATCTATGTCAAACTGATATAATGTTCTACAAAACAGTACATCCGTTCTTTTGTTCTTTTGTATCCAAACGACTCATCGACATCTGAACTACAGAGAACATGCTCAATGCGTGTTTATATATTCTCTTTTAGTATAAAATATCGGAATGATCTGACAATTACATTTCTATGATAATTACACTTTTGTATGATTTAGATTCAGTCATAGAAATAGGTAATTTATATTGTTTGACATTAGAACCCTTATTTCCATAAGCCTGAGTTTGCTACAGACACCCAACGTGTGCCGATCGATTTTGCGGATGAACTAATCCAACATCCGAGCATCTACACGACCCGACATTGGTGAACCCGACGTGAACCACGGCATTGCGACTCAGGTACATCCGATGGGAAACAAATTCCATGTATTTATACTTGAATTCTTCTTGCTTGCACATAGTTAAACGAAAATGAAATCTAATGTAGAAAATCTTCTGCATGATATGGAATCACGATTAGTTTCCTATATAGATGTACAGCTTAATGCCAAGTTTGAGTCCTTAAACGCGTTTCTTTCAATCTTAACTATAGTAGTATCTGATTTTAATGCAACTCTTAAATCAATAGATACTCAATTTGATCACGAGTTTAGGAATTTAGAAGGAATTCTTCATTATGAACTATCAAATTTGAATGAAAATATGGAAACAATAGCAAATCATGTAAAAGAAATTTCATCATTCAAAACTATTAGTCATGACATTGCAAGTTTAAAAGAGAACATTGGAAGGTTAAACAATCAAATACAAGAAAGTGCGACATGTGAATGCAAAGATAAATATCAAGTACGAGTTCAAAGTAGATCTATGTATTCTTTACCCGATAATAGAAGAGTCGCTCCTAGGCCTTTATATCAAAGACCAAAGAGAACTGTAAGATGCTTGTGGTGTGACCAACTAGGTCATACTTATGGGAATTGTATGGCCTATGAGAAAGCATGTAGCCAACAATTGGTACTAGAAAGTGAACTGAAAATATGTGATTATCAAACACAACTACCTTTGAGATTAAACTTAGGTAGAGGAGGGATGATAGACTACTTTGACCAAACAAAATTTAGTCCTAAAACCAAATTTCAAAAACAATGGAAACCTAAGAGTCATAATGAGAAAAGCAATGTATGTCAATTACATTCTATGAACACCAAGATTGTGACTAAATGTGAATGCTTGGACAATGATCAAACCTTTCTTAAACCTAAATCTATGAGTAACATTGATATTCAAACTACATCTAAGGATCAAGATACATTGAAAAAGATTAAGAAAGAAGATGTAAGAATAAAAGATGATGAAAATGAACAATCAATTGATGGAAATAAAGACATACATGCGGTTAAAACAGAACCTAAAGTCATAGAAAATGACAATAAATGTGATCAAAATAAAAATGATGAAAGAATAGTACAAACATCTGAAGATGAAAATCTTCAAATTCAATTAGAACATGACAAGAATATGGGAAAATGGGTACAAAAAGCCATATGGAAGATTGAAAATAATATAAAAAACTTATCTAAAGTTAAGACAAAGGAGAAGAATTTAAGAGAATAGTTTTATTGTGATAAATTGTTTATTGAAGAGAAAACTTTTCAAATTTTGATATTGCTTGCTGCATATATGCCTGTTTTCCTAAAGTTGTTTTGTTTAATGAATTTTTTATGCTTGGAAAAGCTAGTTAACAGCTTATGATAAAGTTTTACATTATGATTTACTTAACCAAAAGAATACTAAAATACGAAAACACAAAGTTTGTTGATTTCAAATTAAACGAAAACATGTTTGAAATTATGGTTGCAAATGAGTTTGATCAATATGCTTGACATTTCCTAAACTTCTGATGAACTTAAGATTTTCTTTCTTTCACAAATAGGAAGAAATCTATTATGATAAACAATTATGAAGAACATTATTATAATGAAATGATGAATATTTTGAACAAAATGATTTTTGTTTACAACAATTATGATGGTATACTTTTAAAAGAAAGAAATATACATGATATAAATATGATCATGATAAATATGAAGAACATGAAAATATGATACAATATGATGATGATTATATTGACATACCATATGATGAGGAAAAGGAACTTTCTTAATCCAATATGAATTTTTCATTGATATCAAAATATGATGCTCATTTATAAAGATACAAGTTAAAAATACTATGAACATTATGATTTTTCCTAAAAAATATGAACTTTGTTACATAGGCTGAATAACCTAATGTGAAAATTATGAATTTCGTTACATAGGTTAAAAAACCTATTTTTAAAAATTAAGAATGCATTATTTATGACAATTATAACCACTATGAATTTCTTATGATGAAATTTGTGCCATGATGAAGATGAATCTGATAGAATATATGAATTTCTATTTGCAAGATAAATGATAATGAAGATTACTTGTTTTGTAGCTTCTACTTTATGATTGCTTACAGGTCCTGAAGATGAATTGATCAAAGCAATTGAAGATTTTATGCCAAAAGTTTTGATGAATTTAAAGAGAGCTGAAGATGGAGTCAATATAGATCAGGTGAAAACGTTCTAAACCTGATTCATGTTTTAATTTATTATGAAAGTTCATGCATTATCATAATTAGATATGTACATTCTTCAGATAGGTTAAGAAACTTCTTAAAATTATGAAAAGTAGAATTTATACTGAAGTAGGAACGTGCCTGAAGTGAAGATAGGGATTAAAGACCTATGGCTGTCATATGAATAGTTAAGGAACCCTTAACTTGCAACTCCTAGTAGAAGTAAACTTGTTTTATATAGGTAAGCTTCCTTAAATCTGACCCATTCAACTAAAGAGATCCTAGTTCCCGCTTTAGCTTACCTCTAGATCCTTTGCTCTGATTAGGGGTTAAGCCTTTCCCCTTCATCAAAAAAGTTGCAAAGAAAAATTGAAAGCAATACATTAATGGTTGCTGCATATGAAAAGAGAAAAAATGACAAAAAGAAAAATTATGATGAAAAAAGAGATGAAAGAAAAATCAAATGATTTCAATGAATCAGTTGTGGTCTTGAAATCACTTCTGAATTGAAAAGCGGGCTATATCAGGCGGATGTATGCTAGAGGGAAATTAGCTTTTTGTATCTTAATGGCAAGTGGCTAGGAGATGAGGATAGAAGGCTTATATAACATATGCTTTACTTATGAACAGAGTTAATAGAAGAGTTAGTACGAACACTATCTGAATGACTTCTATAGTTTCTTTCTAAAACCTGTTTTTCAACTCATGCATTGAACGAAAAGGTTGAAGTTCAAGCTTACATAATTTTATAAGTTTTCTTTGCTATCAAAAGATGTACTAATGATAGAAGCATTTTTTATAGACTATATGCATTTGAGTCATGAATAATTTTCAAACGAATTTGATATTGCCTTCTATAATCTGCAAGTTTGGTGCATCCGGAGGAAGCACAGGTTTGGTGGGGGTGAATGTCGGAGAGATTTCTCTCTCCCCACTCAAATCATGAAGAAGACATTACATATAACGGCATGAGGATTTTTATGTGCCATAAGAAAAACCTAAGTGCTATATCATGATTTCAATAAAAGGAGATATGGAAGACAATCAACTTGTCAAGCAATGTACTATGTACTGTTAGATATGTAGGAATTTTTTAAAGATAATATCAAGGCATATACAAACAATTGCGTGATGAATTGTTTTCGAGAACAATCAATCAATGTGCAGAATAGTAGCCATCGGGTTTTGATGCGAACCATGCTTTTTCAGAATCTAAAGAATGAACGAGAGGGAAAAGGACCGATGCATGATTAATTTAATCGGGTGGCAATCATTAAAAGGGAATGCAAAAGAAGGAGGAACTCGGAGAGCAGTTAGTTTTAATGATCTGTTTTCACAGTTATCGAGGGAGGAAAAAGGGTATCCAGAGGACTGCGCATAAGGAAGGAGGCCAACTATACTTGCTGGTATCTGGCACAGATAGATTCAGGATCGCAGAGATGAGAGGCAGAAGTGGCGCGCACGTTCTTAGATGACAAGTTTTCTTCACGAAGGCAGGCAGGTGTGGGAATACAGCGGAGAAAGCTGCGAAGGGGAAATTGCTGCAGAGATAAGGCAAATTTTGTGTACAAACAGTAATAACAAACAAAAATGACATAATCTGTCTACATGAATACATTGATAGAACTTACGTAATCAAACGCTTCATTAAAATAGTTGGAACAGACGCTTTGGTAATGGTTTTAAATTTCTTGAGAACGTGATTATAAATTCTATTTTCACGAGAGATTTCCAAATTTTGTTCTATCTTTTTCTGGTCTGGGACAAGTTTTTCTCAATATCATGATAAGATCTATGATTCATTGCTTTTATTCTGATCCGATTCTGAAATCCATCTCAACGGTAGTTTTCTGATATTGACATTTAAGATTCTTTTATCGAGTCGCTTTTCCTATAATCGGAGCATAGTTGAAAACATATGAACTATTGGAGAAAATGCGCATCAAATATCTATGTCAAACTGATATAATGTTCCTCAAAATAGTACATCCGTTCTTTTGTTCTTTTGTATCCAAACGACTCATCGACATCTGAACTACAGAGAACATGCTCAATGCGTGTTTATATATTCTCTTTTAGTATAAAATATTGGAATGATGTGACAATTACATTTCTATGCTAATTACACTTTTGTATGTTTTAGATTCAGTCATAGAAATAGGTAATTTAAATTGTTTGACATTAGAACCCTTATTTCCATAAGCCTGCGTTTGCTATAGACACCCAGCGTGTGCCGATCGATTTTTGTGGATGAACTGATCCAACATCCGAGCATCTACACGACCCGACATCGTGAAAAAACACGATTCTCTCATAGAATCGTGGAAAAACACAATTCTCTCATAGAATCGTGAAAAAACACGATTCTCTCCAGAGAATCGTGAAAAAACACGATTCTCTCACAGAATCGTGAAAAAACACGATTCTCTCACAGAATCATGAAAAAACACGATTCTCTCACAGAATCGTGAAAAAACACGATTCTTTCACAGAATCGTGGAAAACACGATTCTATTCATAGAATCGTGAAAAACACGATTCCCTCAACAGAATCGTGAAAAACACGATTCTAGTCATAGAATCGTGAATTAATTGAATGATACTTAGGTCTGGTAATGAATTGTACACACATTCTAAGCAAGACCTAGGAAGAAAGGAAGTAGAACCAGTGGAAGGAGAATTGCAAGAAAAAGATTTAGGGCAAGAAATTAATATGGAGAATTTAAATGAAACTAATGAATCCTCTGAAGCTGGTGATTATAGAAACATTCTCAAATACATGTATACAAATAGGTTTGGAACTTATGTATATCAGGATGGAATGCATAAGTTTCTCATTAGATTGAGAAACTTAGAGATTCCCTTGAATATAACACCAGTAGCACAATTCAAGGATGGTAGATATGAGGATAGGCAGGGATGTGTATACATCTCACAAGACCCAGAAAATTCTAATGACCTAGGGCAATGTGCAGAGAGACCTTGGGAACAGAACCTAGGGCAATCAGAATTTCCAAGACCACATGAAATTCACAATAATGGTGAACAACAACAAGGTAGGAGAACACATACTTCCCCAAATCCTTTTGAAAAAGAAGCAGAAGCATTTAATGATTTTCCATTGAGGAGAAGACATGATTGCCAAAATAAGGGCAGAATTCTTAGACCATATCAAGTAGCTAAATGCATGAAAAATCAATATGAAGGATATTCTGATCCTCATGCCCATACTGCAGAATTTAGACAATTAATTAGAGCAGAAGAAGTAGAGGATTACAAAGTCCAATTTGAGGCATTTGGTCTAACCCTAATAGGACCTGCATTATCTTGGTTCATTCCCTTGAGTAAGGAAATGTATCTGGATATTGAATCCTTCCTAGAAGCCTTCATTGGGGAATTCTCAAAAACTGGAATAAAACATAGCACAACTACATTGATACATAGCTTTAAACAGCAAAAAGATGAAAATGTCAGAGAGGCAGCCAGGAGATCCAAGCAGTACATTGACAGATGTCCCAGAGAAGAAGTACCTTCCATGGCAAGACAAGTATCCCTATTCATAGAAGGATTAAGAAGTGCCCAATTAAGAACCCTGGTGTATTATAGGAGATGCCCTGACCTAGGAGCATGTGTGAAAGAGGCAATAGATTTGGAAGACAACAGAGGACAAGACTTGTTAGCATTTGATCAACCTAGAACAAATGAAGATAAAATTCCACCAGCAGAAGAATTGGCACAAGCCATTGCTAAAGCCCTAGAAGTTAGCACCAAAACCAATTTGATAAACACCAAGATAACAACAAATAAAAAATGTTATAATTGTGGAGAAAATCATTTGGTACAACAATGTCCCTATCAAAAACCACAACATTTGCAAGATAGGAAAACACTCAAATACTGTACACTAGAAAGAAAATGGAAACATCATACCAGAGAAGAATGCTTCTACAATAAACAACCCATTAAGGAGAGAGAATATGCAAACCAAAGAGAATCTGGATTTATTGATAAACCAAGACCTGTACTTGGGCAACAACCTCCATTACCAACAAATGTGGTACCAGTCAAATACACACCAATAGAGGAGGGAAACTCAAGAATAAGATCACCATACAAAGAAGATTATCATTGGAATGAAGGATATCAGGAAGAGTGGGAAGGATATGAGATGAGAGAACCAGAACTGTAAGCCCTAGATTTGGGAAATGGGAGAATTGAGATGGATACAACCACATTCATGTATATAACCAATAATTATATGTCCAATCAGAATCCTCAGTTCAAAGGGAGCCAAAAGATAACTTGTTATAGATGTGGGGAAGAACATTTCATTCGAGACTGTCCACAACCTCCTACACTAAGAATAGAAGGAGCCTATTGCAAGGATTGTGGCAGGGAACATTTAATAAAGGATTGTCCAAGAAATCCTCAAAAACAACAAAACACATCTAATAACATACCATTGAAAACAGTCAACATCATGGAGCAAGAAGAATTGAGTGACCTTGACCAAGTAAATGTAAATGCTATAACAAGGGCACAAGCTAAACAACACGAAACAACGAAAGAACAAAATAAGAGTTCAGTTTCAAAGGTGAAGAAAAACAGACAAAAAGGGAAATGGGAAAGGAAAATGAGAATGGGTAAAAGTGTGGAAGAAGAGAATATGGAACATTCAAACCATAGTCCACCTCAAAAGACACAAACCCAGTCAGAGATAAGAAATTCACAGAGTCTAGACACCTTGATAAAAGCATACAAGAGAAGAATTCAAGAGGGACTAAATCCTACAGACCATGTAATGGCTTATCCTATGCCAGATATAGAACATGAAAGGATGCAAAAATACAAACAAATCATACAAGAAGCACAACTCGAACTAGGGGAATTAGACAAATCTCAAACAACAGTTTGGGAAACAAAGGCAACAAGAACAAGAGAAACTATTAATCAAGAAGATAACCCACAAATTACATTCCAGGTAAATATAGATAAACAATGTACAATCTTATACCACACCACAATGGAGGAATTGGTAAAATAGAATCCTCACTTACAATACAAAATGAAAAAATGGGAAGCAATACTAGAGAATCTTGATCCACAGCCATAGGAACTGGAGGAATTGTGGTACATTCCTATTGATAAGATAGGAGGATATTGTGAAGGAGAAGAGGGAAACTCAACCCTAAAAATACAATTTGGTAAAAATTATGCCAAAGCTATATTGGCTAGTGGATCTGGTGTGGCCATCATGACTAAACAAACTTGGGAAAGATGGGGGAAAAATGAATTAATACCCACTAAAATGAGATTGCAACTTGCAGATGGACACATCAAAAAACCTCTAGGAATATGGGAAAAGGTGATTGTGGATATATGTGGAATAGAAATAGAGCATACTTTTGCCATAGTTGAATTTCCACAATCCACTTCATATGAAATTATCCTAGGAAGACCATTTATGAGAAAAATGCAAATTGTGTAAGATTGGGGTAATGATTGGCTATACCTTCAGAGCAAAGGAAGGATAACCAGAGTAAATCTAAGAAATGGTCATTATTGTGACATATCCCCTCAAGAATGGTTCAAAATACATCAAAATCAAGAATTAAGTGAAGAATCAGAGTTGGAAGATCAGAATGAAACAGAGTCATCAATATGGAAGTGCAATGTGATAAGAAACCTTACAAACGGAAAAAGAAGATTAAGAAGAGAGGATTGTATAGAAGGAAGAAAATTACAAGATGAGAGCTATATACCACAAAAATTCAAAGATGAAGAATTCGATCCTTATGGTTGGAACCAGATTTTGGCCACCATGGATCTAGCCAAAGATCAGTATGTGGGAGTGAGATTCCAAAATGAAGAAGGATATGATGTTTTTCACATAGGAATACAAATGATAAAGGTATCAGAAACAGAAGAGGACAAGGAAAAAGAAATGATATTGAAAAATGGAAAAACACAATATTTGGAAGAGGTAAAAGTTGCAGATGCAATAAAAGATAAAATCTCAGGCAAATATAGAAAAAACAAACACAAGGAAATAGAAAAAAACCAAGAGGATGAAAAAAATGAGAAAATGACAAACAAAGATCAACAGTTTGATGTTCCAGCAAATTTTAAGACTTATGAAGTAGAAGACAAACTACTTCTAAAAATGAAACCAAAGAGGGAAAAGAAAAGAGGAGAGGCATATGACAATGAGGAACAAACCAAAAAGGTAATGATCACCTAGGAAGAAGGGGAAGAAAGACATATTGTAATAGCTGATGACATAACAAATTAAGAGGAGGAAGCATTAAGAAAACTGGCTAAGAATTATAGGGATGTGTTTGCTTATAGCTACAAGGATTTGAAAGGTATTGATCCTAAAGTCTGTGAACATAAGATTCCTATTACACCTGAGGCAAAGCCTAGCAAACAAAGACATTACTGTTGGGAGAGGATGGTTGCATGCACTCAGAGATTGAGTAGGTGCTGCTAAACCTGCTTCACACCAGCCCTCCTTTGACTCCAGGAATGATTAATACACTTGCTTAGCTTCCAAATGATACCAAGAAAGCATATATGTACTTTTCAAATGATATGTGTAATGATCAAATCAAAACAGACTACTTGAGACTTCAAAAATCCAAGAAAACTTGCTATTTTGGTATTGACACCTGCTCAGTCTTTCACTCAGTATGACCAGCACACTTACAATTGATCAAATTCCTTCTGGAAATATTAAATTAGCTTTACAAGCTACCATTTGCAAGTGGAATGAGAAGAAATGATAAACTATACTCTGAGAAATAAGTTTAGCAAAATTATATGTACCCCCGACTTTTTAGGAATTCTGCAGACAAATACCAGAGACTGCTTCGAAGGCGATTTCTCGAAAATGGCTGAACCAAACTTCTTCAAACTTTGTATTCTTGTAGAGTGCTTTGAGCTGGTTCCAACAAGCCTTGAATCACTTGATTTGGTTGAGAAATCACCAAGATATGGCTTGTAGAAGTTGACAGACTTGGAGTGTATACTCAGAGAATCATAGAGATAATGAATGTAACTCTTTCTATTAATTCACATGAATGTACAATCTCATTGGCATTATAAGCATAGCCTAATGAGTTGGAGAGGTGAGTTCTAAGATGTATTACACTCACACACTCAGAGACAAAAGAAATGAACTCGGGAGATGACACACAACCCGCGAGTTTTACCTTGAGTTTTATATGTGTAGGAAGTAAGTTTGAATTTCAAATTCAAATCTAAGGCTCCCTATGATCACTCATCTGAAAGTAGGGAGATATTCTCTCCACTTATACATTCTAATTTCCACGAATCCAATCAAGTAGGTGTGATCATTTACATGCCAAGTCATTTAGACTTTTACAAGGGGTAAAGAAGTAGGAACTTATAAGCATAAGTTCACATGGTCCTTTCTTCAAATGAATTAAGCTTCCAAGGTTTCAAAACCAAGTTTCTAAAGTTCCAAGCCAAGTGTGATGGCTTGAATTGCACCAACAGCTCCCCCTCAAGCCAAACACTTTGGCTTAAATCTTTATCTTCAATCTTCAACCACATCCTACAATCCAATCATGGATTTGAATCTGCATAACTTGTTTCCATCCAAAGCTTTAGTGAGTAAATCTGCACATTGCATATTAGTAGACACATAAGTCAATTGAATGTCTTTGCTAAGCAACTTTTCTCTCACATAGTGGTAATGAACCTCTATGTGTTTTGTCCTAGCATGATATATTGGATTAGCTGCAAGGTGAAGTGAACTTGTGTTATCTCCAAAGATAATTGGAGGCCTTGTGTGTAGGCCTAACTCTGTATACAAAAGCTTCAACCAGATAGCTTCTTGAGTGGCATTGGCTAGCCCTCTATACTCTGCTTCAGTAGATGACAAAGCTACTGTAGATTGTTTCTTGGCTGACCAAGAAATAGGTTTATCACCTGCAAAACATATGTATCCTGATGTGCTTCTCCTATCATCCTTGCATCCTGCCCAATCTGCATCTGAATATACTTTAATGTCAATATCTGATGTATAAGGAAAGTACAAACCATGATTCTGAGTTCCCTTTAGATACTTCAAGATCTTCTTTGCTGCCTCTAAGTGAGGTACCCTTGGTTTGTGCATGAATTGGCTTAGCACACTTACACCATATGCTATGTCAATTCTGGTTAAGGTAGCATAATTCAAACTACCTACCATACTTTGATATCCTGTAATGTCTTGGACTTCATCCCCTTCATGAGCACTTAGCTTTAGGTTGACCTCCATTGGAGTGCTTGAGACTTTATCATCCTGCAAATTAAATTTCTTCAACATGTCCTGAACATACTTCTTCTGAGTGATAAAGATACCTGAATTTGTATAAACCAATTCAAGACCTAAGAAATACTTTAATAATCCAAGATCATTGATCTTGAACTCCTTCATCATCTGTCCTTTGATGCTTCTAATCCCATTTACATCATTGCCTGTAATGATGATGTCATCAACATAAACACACAAGTAGATTACCTCTGTACTACTCCTCTTTATGAATAGAGAAGTGTCTGCTTTACTCATCACAAATCCTTGGTCTTGGAGATATGTTGTCAACCTGTAATTCCATGCTCTAGGTGCCTGCTTCAAACCATATAGAGCCTTCTTCAATTTACAAACATAATTTACCTTCTTGGGATCTTCATAGCCAGGTGGTTGTGACATGTAGACTTCTTCAGATATCCATCCATTCAAGAAAGCATTCTTGACATCTAATTGGTACATGTTCCAATTCTTGGATGCAGCTACACTCACCAAAATTCTGATTGTTGGCATCTTAGCCACATGAGAAAATGTCTCCTCATAATCAATGCCTTGGGTTTGTGCAAAACCCTTGGCTACCAACCTAGCTTTATACCTATTGATTGTACCATCAGAGTTCCTCTTGAGTTTGTAGATCCATCTGGATCCTATCACCTTCATAGAGTCCTTCTTGGGTACCAAGTCCCATGTATCACTCTCCTTGAGAGCCTCTATTTCTTCATCCATAGCTTCTTTCCATTCTGGTTTGGTGATTGCCTCCTCATATGAACCTGGTTCTTCATTCAACAGATCCTTTGCAAGATATACAGAATGCTTAGTTACAAGAGAAGTGTCATACCCATATCTGATAGGATTCTTACTTTCTCTTTGAGATCTCCTCATAGCTTGAGTTGAGGATTCTGGTATATCCTCTAGCTTCTTCATTTTCATCTTCCCTTTGGACTTCCATGCCTTGAATTCCTCAAGGTTAATTGTGTCATCATCATCTGAGCTTGAGTCTTCTTTCTGGATTGGTTCCTCCTTGGTGAGCTTTGGGAAGTCTTCTTCCATGTCATAAGGTAGACTAACCTTCCTGCATTCATTCTCATACCATGAGTCATTCTCATCAAAGATGACATCTCTGCTTACCTTGAAACCTTTGTTTGAGGGGTTGTAGAATCTGTACCCTTTCTGGTTCATGTCATAACCAATGAAGATACATTTTTTAGCTTTAGGGTCTAGCTTTCCCCTTACCTGTGAGGGAATATGCACATATGCAACACAACCAAAGATTTTGCAATGATCCAATGATGGTCTCTTACCATGCCAAGCTTCATAAGGTGTCATTCCATCAAGTGACTTTGATGGCAACCTGTTAATGAGATATGTGGCAGTAGATACACTCTCTGCCCAAAGATAATTTGGTAATTTCTTTTCATTAAGCATAGACCTAGCTGTTTCAACAATGAGTCTGTTCCTTCTTTCAGCTACCCCATTTTGTTCAGGTGAGTACCTTGTGGTTATCTCCCTCTTGATGCCTCTTTCCTGCAAGAAGTCTTCAAATTCATTGGAGAAGTATTCACCTCCTCCATCTGACCTTAGTCTTTTCAAGTTTCTACCTGTTTGATTTTCAACTAGTGCAAGATATCTTTTGAAACAATTAAATACTTCATCCTTATGCTTCATAAAGTATAACACAATCCATCTGCTATAATCATCAATGAAAGACACATAGTACCTTGATCCTGAAATGGAGGGATCCTTGCTAGGTCCCCAAACATCTGTGTGTACCAAGTCTAGGTAGTCTTCATGCATGAAACCTTTCCTTGAGTAGGGCAACCTGTGAGACTTACCAAACTGACAAGCACCACACTTGTAAATCATATGTTGCTTGGATACATTAGGTATCCCAAGCACACATTGATCCCTGCACATTTGCTTTAGGGTTCTTTCACCTATGTGACCTAACCTCTTGTGCCATATTTCTAATTCTGAAAGTGTTTGATCCTTGTAATTGTATAAAGCAATGTTTTTGGTGTCTTCTAGCTCAAAAGTAAATAATCTACCTGATTTTTCTCCCTTGGCTATCCTTCTGAATCCATGTCTTGGGTCCTCCACATATGCTCCATGTTGATTGAACCTGACCTGTAAACCTTTTTCCACAATCTGACCTACACTCATTAGGTTCTTGGTAATAGTTGGGACATAAAGTACTCTGCTCAATAAGTTCTGATTACCATCACTAGTCTTTACATTACCAATCTTTACAACAGAATGCTTAGTATCATCACCTGTCTTCACTTGATGTTTGCCTTTGGGTTCTTCCAAATCAGAGAGTAGTGCCACATTACCAGCTACATGGTTAGAACACCCCGAATCAATATAAAATAAATGATCATCATTTGTACCTGCCTTGGAGGTCATATTCATGATCAATAGGGAGTCATCTTGCTCCTCTGTGTAGTTGTTGTAGTCCTTTCTATTTCTGAATCCACCTTGGTAGTTACCATTGTGATTGTGGTTGTAATTGTTGTTGTACTGATTGTTGTATCCATTGTAGCCTCGGTGTTGGTTGAATCTACCTCTACCTTGAGAGTATCCACCTCTTTGATAGCCTCTTCCTCTCTGATTCTTATAATTTCTGTAGCACTCATCTGTGGTATGGTTAGACAATCCACAAATGTTGCATGGTGATGAGTTGTAGGGTCTCCCCCTACCTTGCTTACCTCCTCTGCCTCTACCTCTTGAAGATCTACCTCTCCCTGCATAGTTTGCTTGGGAGCTAGAGCCTTCTTCATCAACCTTCTTAATTTTACCCTTATCTTTAACCTTCTTATCAGTGTATAGAGCAGAGGGGTTGTTACCTTTTGATTGCTCTCCATTCCTTGTAAGCTTTGCTTCATGTGTGAAGAGTTGACCAATCAGAGTTGTTAAATCAGGAGCATGTATGTCCATGTATAGGTCCATTGCTGTGGTAAAGCTCTCCCATTTGTCATCAGCCTTTAGTCCATTGATTACCTGCCTTACTATTTGTTCCTCTTCAATCTCCTCTCCAATACTTGCAAGCTGGTCTGCAATGTCTTTGACCCTAGTGACAAAGTCTGAAACTGATTGCTTTGATTGCTTCCTAAGAGTTGTAAATTCAATCCATAGTTGATTCTTTCTGGCCCTTGTATTTGATGAGAAATATGTTGACAAGGTTTCCCAAGTCTCTTGGGAAGTCTTGCAATTCCTTATGTGAGGTAAAAGGAAATCAGATATAGAGTTAAGAAGATAAGACCTTGCCAATGCATCTTTTGCACACCATGTGTTGAGCCTCTCTTGTTCATCCTTGGTGGGTAGTCCTCTTGCTTTGAATGAGGGCAATTCCTCATCTCCTGAGATGAATCCAAATAAGCTCCTTCCTTGTAGATAGGTCTTCATCCTTAGAGACCAAGCTTGGTAATTGTTACTGTCCAATTTTTCAATGAATGAAGGAAAACCATCTCCCATGTTACCTTATTTGCTCTGATACCACTGTTGGGAGAGGATGGTTGGATGCACTCAGAGATTGAGTAGGTGCTGCTAAACCTGCTTCACACCAGCCCTCCTTTGACTCCAGGAATGATTAATACACTTGCTTAGCTTCCAAATGATACCAAGAAAGCATATATGTACTTTGCAAATGATATGTGTAATGATCAAATCAAAACAGACTACTTGAGACTTCAAAAATCCAAGAAAACTTGCTATTTTGGTATTGACACCTGCTCAGTCTTTCACTCAGTATGACCAGCACACTTACAATTGATCAAATTCCTTCTGGACATATTAAATTAGCTTTACAAGCTACCATTTTCAAGTGGAATGAGAAGAAATGATAAACTATACTCTGAGAAATAAGTTTAGCAAAATTATATGTACCCCCGACTTTTTAGGAATTCTGCAGACAAATACCAGAGACTGCTTCGAAGGCGATTTCTCGAAAATGGCTGAACCAAACTTCTTCAAACTTTGTAGTCTTGTAGAGTACTTTGAGCTGGTTCCAACAAGCCTTGAATCACTTGATTTGGTTGAGAAATCACCAAGATATGGCTTGTAGAAGTTGGCAGACTTGGAGTGTATACTCAGAGAATCACAGAGATAATGAATGTAACTCTTTCTATTAATTCACATGAATGTACAATCTCATTGGCATTATAAGCATATCCTAATGAGTTGGAGAGGTGACGTCTAAGATGTAGTACACTCACACACTCAGATACAAAAGAAATGAACTCGGGAGATGACACACAACCCGCGAGTTTTACCTTGAGTTTTATATGTGTATGAAGTAAGTTTGAATTTCAAATTCAAATCTAAGGCTCCCTATGATCACTCATCTGAAAGTAGGGAGATATTCTCTCCACTTATACATTCTAATTTCCACGAATCCAATCAAGAAGGTGTGATCATTTGCATGCCAAGTCATTTAGAATTTTAAGGGGTAAAGAAGTAGGAACTTATAAGCATAAGTTCACATGGTCCTTTCTTCAAATGAATTAAGCTTCCAAGGTTTCAAAACCAAGTTTCTAAAGTTCCAAGCCAAGTGTGATGGCTTGAATTGCACCAACAATTACACATTCAATGATAAATACTCTGCTAAAATAAAGGAAGAAATTGACAAGCTGCTGGCTGCCAATTTCATCTATGAGATTGAATACAGAGAGTGGATATCTCCTATAGTTGTAGTACCAAAGAAGAATGGGAAAGTTAGGGTATGCATTAACTTGAAAAAAGTAAATGTTGCAACTATAAGGGATAGCTACCCATTGCCTATAACAGACCATCTTCTAGAAAGAGTTGCAGGGAAGGAGGTTTATAGTTTTTTGGATGGTTTTTCAGGATATAATCAGGTACCCATAGCATTGGAAGACCAACATAAAACTGCCTTTTACCACAGAATGGGGAATTTATGATTTTAGGGTTATGCCCTTTGGGTTAATTAATGCCCCAAAAACTTTTCAAAGATTGATGTGCCATATCTTCAAAGAATTCCTGAGGAATGTAATGGAAATTTATGTGGATGATCTGTGTACTTTTCATTAAAAAGACAAGATCATTTGGAAGATTTAGAAAACATATTTAGGAAATGCAGAACACATAGAGTATGTTTAAATCCATAAAAGTGTGTATTCTTTGTAAGACAAGGAAGAATGTTAGGTCACATAGTCTCCAAAAATGGAATTTCAACTGATGAGAAAAAAATAAAGGCCATAGTAGAACTTTCATGGGACATTGCTGGTATTATAGAAAATTTGTACACAAGTTTGTTGACATAGCTAAACCTTTATATGCTTTGCTTACAAAGTTTGAGTGGACCAAAGAGTGTGACCAAGCTTTTGAGACTCTAAAAACTTGTTTGGTAACAGCCCCAATTCTGAAAACACCCTAGTGGGATAAAATTTTTCATGTCCATGTGGATGCTTCAAATTATGCTTTGGGATGTGTGTTAGCACAACCAATAGAAGGGAGCAAGTTAGATTTCCCAGTAGCTTATGCTAGTAGGCAACTGAATTCAACAGAAAAAAATTACACAACTACTGAAAGGGAAGGGTTGGGAATGATATTTGCTGTGAAAAAATATAGACATTACCTTTCGGCCAACAAGTTTAAATTTTTTGTGGATCACCAAGCTTTTCTTTACTTAGTAAACAAACCCTGTCACACTGGTAGAATAGTCAGATGGTTCCTTCTACTGATGGAGTTTGAGTTTGAAGTGGTGGTCAGACAGGGAAAAATACATTTGAGAGCAGATCATTCTTCTAGAATACAGGCTGAAGAACCAAATTCACCTTTAGATGATGACCTGCCAGATACATATCTGTTCAAAGTAGAAAGTATTCCTGAATGGGCCATGACTTTAGTACCTTTGCTAACCATGGGACCTTGCAGAACATTTGGAAACAACATACATTTAGCATTGCAAAGCAGGAACTTTATGCTGCTAGCTGGGTACTTGCATCACCTCAACCACAGGCATATTGGAATATTGTACCCCAGAAGAGGAGCAACAGGAATATCTGAGAAGAGCTCATTGTTGGAACCCTTGTACTCATGCTTCCATAGTAGTCACCTTAAGTAATCTCAATAGGATGGGAGTACATTGGCCTAATAAGATTCGAGATGTAACAAAATATGTTGCTAACTGCTGGGAATGCCAATCCTTGCAAAATTCAAAATTTATAACTCTATATTGGTTTCAGAAAAATTCGGAATGGAGTAAGAATATCATTGAGGAATTGAAAAGAAACAAAAAAGGAAAACAAGAAAGAGAAAGTGCAGACTCAAAGAATCTACAAATGATTTCTGAAGAGTATCAACTCATAGGAGATCAATTATATAAGAAAGGGATGGATGGATGTTTAATGATTTGTGTTCCTGAGGATAGATACCTCGAAATATTGGAGATGGCACATTCTGGAGTGGAAGGATGACATTTTTCAAGTGACAGAACTGCTAAACTCATATTATATTCTGGCTTTTGGTGGCCAACCCTATTTCCTGATGCAAGAACATATGTGAAAAGATGTGACATTTGTCAGAGGGTGAGTCAACCAAATAAAAGAGACAATACGCCATTAGTTCCATGATTTCAAGAAGAGCATTTAGTAAATGGGGGTTGGATTTCATTGGACCTATACATCCTCCATCAAGACAATCCCATGCTGAATACATCATACTGGGCACAGATTACTTAACCAAATGGGCAGAGGCTAGAGCTAAAAAAAAGAATGATGCTCATACTACTGCCAGATTTTTCTATGAAAATATCATCACCAGATTTGGACTACCAATTGAATTGGTAAGTGATAGGGGGACTCATTTTTTGAACCAAATCATAGAAAACATAACTGAATATTTCATGATTAGTCATAGAAAGTCAGCCCCATATCACCCACAAGCCAATGGGTTAGCAGAAAGTACTAATAAAGTACTTTGTACTCTATTGTCAAAATTGGTAAACACAAACATGAATGATTGGTATTTACAACTTAATCATGTCCTATGGGCCTATAGAGTGGCATACAAATCTGCATTAGGAACCACACCATTTAATTTGGTATATGGACAAAATGCAGTTCTACCTTTGGAATTCCTCATTCCAACACTAAAGGTAGGTAGTCAATACAATTGGACTGGACATGAATTATCTGAAAGAGTAATGGAATTGGAAAAACTGGGAGCTTCTAGACTCCAAGCAATTATGAGTATATATGCAGACAAGAAAAGGCAAAAAGTTTATCATGATGTTCACATAAAAGAAAAGGATCTACAAGAAGGAGATCTAGTTCTAGCATACACAGTCAAGGAACATCAGAAGAAATTTCAGAAAAAAGGACATGGACCTTATATTATCCATCAAATAAGTAACAGTGGAGCTATCCAACTAGCCAACATAGATGGGGCCAAACTTCATAAGTGGATGTAGAGTTAAAAGCTATGACCTTCCATTAACTGCCTCTGAATGGAGAAGATTACATCAAGCTCAAAACAGGAAAAAAGAAGAGGAAAACATTAGAAAAGAGGCTCAACAGGAGGCAAAGGAAAGGATAAGAAAAACCAAAGATCTTAGAAAAGTCCTTTTGTGTGAAACATCTCTAAAAGAAAAAGAACATTTGCCTGTTATAACAATGCATTTTCAGGATGAGAAAATCAAGGTCTTGATAGACTCAAGTGCACAAGTAAATTTGATCAGTTCAGATTTGTTGAAAAATTTTAAATTAAAAAGGACTAAAAGCAAAACCTTTATCAAAACTCTGGAAGGAAAAAGTATACAAAGCATGTCTTCACCTTCTATTGAGGTCAAGTTCAATAAAGAATATATGAGAATAGATTGTGAAGAATGGCCAGATCACTTGATGACTGAAAAATTGATTTTGGGACAACCATGGCTAAAGCAAGGTAAGGTAATTTTGGATTTTGAAAAAATGAGGCTTAAATTGACAATAAATGGCAAAAGGTTTTTAATGATTTTATTGAGTAATGAAGAACAGGAAGATCAACAGGATATTCATGACTCAGACTTGGAAGGATTTACTTTTTCATTAGAAGACACAGAGACATTATCAATACAATCAATTTATGATCAAACTTCATTCAATGTTTCATTCTTCTTTCATTTTTTCTCAAAACAAATATCATTTTTTATTTCTTATGACTCATGTGGGTGGAGTTTTTCTTTTTGTGTGATGCTATATTCTTTCCAGAATGGTGAATCCAAAGGAACTGCCAATCCATGATTTCAAAGCAGACTCAGTCACTCTATCAAGAGGACATTGGTTCTTGGATAGTGAAGCTGCAGCAGAGAAGGTGGATCTGAAGTCTGATGAAGAGCAGGAAATCCCAGAAGCTGAGAAGGTAGTGAAGGTATCATGAGTAATATAGAACAGTTCAGGCCATCAAGTAGAAATATGATCATATCAGGCATGGTAGCTGAATCTGAGTTTGTAAAAGGTAGCAGAATCATTGATGAGCAAAAGAAGGAAAAGGAACAGTTAGTAGAACAGTTGAGGATCGTGCAGGAGAAAAATGAGGAATTGACACACAGAATAATTTCCTTGGAAGAATTAGAGGTTCAACAACAAAACAAAATTCAATATCTTGAAGAGAAGTGTGCAAAACAAACAGAGCATAGTAGTAAAATGGAGTTGGAGCTGAAGAAAATTGAAGGGAGATACAGAACCTTGCAGAGTTCATATCAAATTATGGTCAAAGCCAATGAGGAAATAAACAAGTTGTTGATGGAAGAAGGCCAGTTAAAGGAAGAAAGTAAGACTGCACAGGTGACACAAGATGAGAAGGAAGAACTGAACAAAGAAATTATGAGATTGCAAACAAAATTGAAAGAAGCCAAGGAGTTGGAAAAACAAGCTAGTATACATGCTGGTACTTCTATGAGGGGATACAATAAGCTACATATGGATATAGAAAAAGAGAGAAGTGATTGGCAGTTGAGTATGGAAAAGGAAAGAAATGAGTGGAAATCAGAAAGAGAGTTGTGGACCTCATAATGTTGACAATAGAAGAGCTACAGAAAAAGCTGGAAAAACCACAAACTCAGGTGGAAGATCAGATAGAGACTACACAAACAGAAGATTATGAAGTAGGAAATGATGACAGAACCCAACATGGTGGTGAACCAGAAAACAAAGCACCAGAGGAAGAGTACTCATAGGAGTTTGTCTAGAAACTTCTGACAGACAGAGAATCCAGAATGGAATTCATTAGAAAAATGCATGATGAATATGAGGAACAGATTGTTACATTTGCTTTAAATAAAGGGATAAATCAGGATCAACATCATTGGGTTGCAGATGGCCTAGGAATACCCTTTTGCATGATTATGGAAAGCATTAAAAATTATCAGTTGGCAAGGGTGGGATTACCTACAAATAAGTATTTAGAATATGAAGAAGACATCTATGTGACAAAAGAGTTATTTGAAAAATCCAATCCAAAATGGAGAAATAGGTGGTTGGATGCTAATAAGGAATGTAGGAAAATAGGGAAAGAAGCACCTATTCAGCTGAAGATCAATCCAGCATACTACCCAATAGCAAGGAGAAGGGAGTGGACAGTCTTTTGGGAAAAAAGGAAAGAAGGGCACATTACATCTAAATGGTTGAATTTTCCAAAGATAGCAAGACCAAAGGCAAGTACATGGCCAACAAAGAAGTATATGGTTGACGCAGCAGAATCTGTCATATCCACATACAAAAATGTCAATGATCCAGCATGTATTTTACTAATCAGAGTAATGAGACTCATCTTGGCATGTATAGAGACCTATACAGATACAGATGTCAGAATTCTAAATTACATTGGTTTCAATTCACCGACTGATGCTCTATTATTTGATCTCAGTGAAACCCTAGAGAGGATATGTTTGATGGCTTATTATAGTAGAACAATATTTTTGGGTACCCATTATCTTCAGATTTTCGAGGATGCATTTGATTATGGGTTTTTTGAAAGGGAATCAGAGATATTTGGAAACTTTTCAGTAATAACAAAGTCTCGACTCACTGCTTATGAAGCTCCATATACAGAATATTTGAAGAAAGATGTAATAGATAAACCAGAGGCTGCTGTGCAATGGAGGAAAGCATTATTTGAGATGGTAAACAACCTGAACATTACAGAAAGAAAGAGGCATGTCCTACTGTCACGAGTTTATCAAAGAAAGAAGAAGTGAAGGAAGCATTCAGGGAATATGAGCAAGAATGTCTTTTGTCAGGAGCCAAAAGGTCTAGGAGGGGAAGAATGTTGGAAGAAGTATTTTTGAAGTATTTTTGATGGAAAAATAAATTTAAAATGCCAAAAATTTGTAAAAATATTTATGTAAATGATGTAAAAATGAGGAAGAGTCTTCCTCATGTAGATTAGAATCACATGTATTTTTTCTAGAATTTTTGGAAACTCCTAGATATCATATTTTTAGATTAGAAAGGAAAAGGACCAAAATTCAAGTGTGAAAAGGGACACTTGAAAATGTATAAAAGACAAGTTCCTCTATTTTGAGAGGGTTGGTTATTTGTATTTGATGCTATCCAAGCAAAGAGAGAAGTTTCCTGTAGAAAATCGTGATTCTTCCTTTTGTGTGAATTTCTTTGATTTATTGAGTCTAATTCTATGTGTATCCATGGAATTTGCAAGCTTCTATTGTGTATTTCTGATGAATGTGTATGAACAGAGTTGATTCCTGATGTGTTGAGTGAGAAATTGATGAAGAATGGTGCTAGAGATGAAAATCGTCAGATTTCACAGAATCGCGATTGTCTCGTATGAAGGTTACAGGTATCATTTTTGAGTTTTGACTTTATGATTGTGTTCTGTTGAGAAAATAACACACTTTAGACACCAAGATTATTGAAAATGATGTAGTATTGCTCAAGATAATACAAACTCTATAAATTCCTCTTCATCTTCATTAATTCTCAGAAATCCAGCCAGGTTTCTCTTATTTTTTGGATTCTATCATCTAGAAGGGGCTGTGGTCTCTTGTATACTTCTAGGATTGACAAATATAAGATGTATTATTGATTCTTTATGCTAAATGGTTGGAGAGGACAACTCCAAAGGGTAACAACAAACAAAGGGTTCCAAAGGTAAGACAGGTTACAGAGAAAAGAAATGTCGCTGCAATGGCTGTCAAGACTGTTGACAAGTATCACATTGTTGCACAAACTGAGTCACCTCTTTGTACATTGTAGGCCACCAAAGCCCACTTTGCATAATTTTACGGTGAGTAAGATCAGCCGCAAAATTTCCACCCGAGGGTAATGAATGAGCCGTAGCAATAACCGAGTCTGCTTCATGTGGTGGAATACATGGAAGTAAAACACCAGTATGATCCATGTAGTACAGTTGACCTACGATTAACCGGAATCTACGACTGTAAACTGCAAATTTCTGCCGCAAAGCAGGGGGAATATGAGGAGGAAGACACACGTCAGTTAGAAAAGTGAGTAACGTATCGTATTATGTAGGAGGAACAAGAGGTTCGGTAGATTCTTCAATAGTTGACTCAGTAGTGTAAAATGCCGGTGTAGTGTCATCAACCCCCACCGGAGCTTCACCGGAATCCAACCGAGATAGAAAATCCGCCAATGCATGTGCTATGCCGGATCGATGAATAACTTCATAGTCGAATTCCTGTAATAATAAAACCCATCGAGCCAATCGACCACCTAAATGTTGCTACCGGACCAAATACACAAGTGCGGCATGATCCACATGGAAGGTGAATTTTCGGCCCAACAAATAATGTCGGAACTTCTTCACAGAGTACACCAACCCTAGTCATTCTCTTTCGGTCACTGAATAGTTTCTTTCAGTAGGGGCTAATCGGCGACTTGCATAATATACAGGCCGAAACCATTTGTCAGTTTGCTGCATTAGAATGCTGCCAATAGCTATGTCTGATTCATCCACAAAGACATGGAACGGACGGTCCCAATCAAGTGGTTGCAAAATGGGAGCTTGCGTCAATAACACCTTTAAACGATCAAATGCATTTTGGCACTCTGGAGTCCATTCGTACTGCCGTGGAGGACGAGTCATAAGCCGATTAAGTGGTGTTGCTAAATGAGCTAACCACCGTAAATGTCTGCCATGCCACCGGATCTGGCCCAGGAAGCGCATAACTTCTTTCGGTGTTGTGGGGACTGGAGCCTCCAACAAGGCTGCAACTTTATCCGGATCAACTTGTATTCCTTGTGCAGAGATAATATGTCCGAGTAGTTTGCCACAAGAGACCGCAAAAATAGAATTTGTCGGATTCAAGCATAATCGGTATTCGCGACATTTGTCAAAGCAGCACCATAAATGGTACAGGTGCGCCGCAATCTTACCAAATAAGGAAAAGTCGTCCAAATATACTTGCACAAAAGTAGTCAAGTAGGGTGAAAAGACTTCTTGCATACATCGTTGAAACGTACTTGGAGCATTCCTTAACCCAAACCACATTACCGTACAAGCATAAACACTCCAATTTGTGATAAAGGCTGTTTTGGGTATGTCCTATTCTGCCATCCTCAGCTGGTTATAACCACTGTAACCATCCAAAAATGAATACATCTCGTGCCGTGCCACCCTATCGAGCATTGTGCCCAGAAAGGGGAGAGGAAATGGATCCGGTACAGTACCAACATTCAGTTTCTGGTAATCAACACAGATGCGCAGCTGTTTATTTTTCTTCGGGACGATCACAATTGGAGATATCCATTTAGCATGCTCGATTGGTATGATGAATCCCACCTTCAATAACCGATCAAGTTCTGCTTTGACCTGTGCTACATAATTGGGGTTCATGTGATAACCTGTTTGATTGGCTTGGCCTCCAGTTTGAGCACGACCCGATGTTGATAGATCTGCAGGTCTAGACCTTTCATATCCCGATAGTCCCAAGCAAAAACATCAAAAAACTCACGCAGAAGTCCTATCAAGTCATCTTGAAATGTTTCTGACAATCCTGCCTTAATCTTAATGGGTTGAGGGTTAACCGCATCACCCAAATTATATGTTACTAACCGATCTTCTCGAACATAAAATTATCCAGGTTTCCCCAGATCATCAGCTGACTACAAAAGTTGATGTAGGGTGGCTCCATCCATAGCGACACTATCATCTACGTTTGCATCTCCGGTCACTGGGACAACCGTACACACTGCCGGACTCCACTTGTCTGCAACCGACTGGAGATCTACAGTACCCAATGATATCAGATCCTTACTGATCTTCAGGAACACCTCTTCCTTGTCGTCAGATAAGCCATCCAACATGTGGACCGGCTCTGCTACATATGGTCTAGCATGAAGCTCGCAGAGCTGCATGGCATCCAATTTAACTACATACTTACGGTGATTATCTTTGAAAGTTAACTCCTGCGCTGACCAATCCTGTATAACTTTGGCCTGTCTCAACCATGGCCGATCGAAAAGTAGATTGTAGTCGAGGCTAGATTCTAGTAGTTCTAAGACTACAAAAGTCATTTTGAACGTGGTACCTTGCAAGGTAATCGGAATATTCCGTACGAGTCCCACCGGATGGACTCGAGATTGGTCTGCCATTCGTACAAAAAATTGTACGGGCTCGATTTGGGTCCACCCCAATTGCTTGCAGAGAGCTACAGTTGCAATATTCACACCCGAACCACCATCAATTAACACTTGAGTAATCTTGTGATTTTTATGCCAGACACTGATCAATGGGACTGAATGATCCACCGTAGAAGCAGCTTTCGGTTGTATTGTTGCAGTCACCCGAGTACAGGAAGATCTAGGACTAACCTGTTGTTGGAATTGCTACCTAACTCCTAGCACCAATGCGAGCAACTAACCCAAAGGGAGTGTAATTGAAGCCTTAGATAGGATATACCATACCTAATCTGTTTGGATCGTACCTCTTAACGATTCTGATGATGATTCTACTGTTGTTGGGGCAGTAGTTTGTTCATTCGCTCTTGCCTTAGGCAGGGGAACCTGTGTTATCGGAATTGGATCAGGAAATGCAGTTGGCTCTTTAGCTGTCCATTGACTAGCCATTGTATACATTCACTGCTGCTCACGGATACCCGGCTCAAACACCTCAGCGGCGGGTTGCAACTGCTTACCCGATCTTGCCTGGACCACCGCTGCTTGTGATTCAACTGGTGAAATATAGACCATGTTGGTCATCGGATTTTGATGCTCTTTTTTCCTTTTGTCGTATTCTGCTGCATCTTTGCAAAATCTCCGGATGTGGTCAATCTCGCCGCAAAAATGACATCGAGGTGGTGGAAGAGAAGTACCTTCCGCTGATGTACCCGCCTGCCATCGATTTGAATTGAAATTGGTATTCCGCTGACCTTGGTAATTTCTATATCCTTGCGATGGATTGCTTCACATCTGTGGTGGCATGTAATGGGTTGCTAGCTGACCTGGTTCCTGTATGATAGCGTTTACAGCTTCTTGCCCCTGCACCTTGGCATTATACGCGCACTTTTTCGTTGAGTGTCTGGTTGTGTTGCAGATGGCACAATACATCTGGTTAAGGGCACATGTAGAACTGGTGTGCCCTGGATTTTTGCACTTGGTGCAATATATCTGTTTAGCCGGATCATCTATTACGTTCTTACTGGCTTTCAGCCACTCCAAGTCTTCTGTGAATCCCCCAACTTTATGCTCTAGTTGCAGGGCCATCTCAATAACAGCATCCAATGTCATTGCACCCACACAACTGATGATCATAATTTGTCTTAGCTGTGGGGTGAGACCGTTAATGAACCACTGGGTTATAACATCATCCGGTAGATTAGCATGTGCTGGAGGCAGTCGTCTTAAGTGAGTTCTAAACAATGTTGCATATTCTTGAACAATCTGGTGCAGCGTCTGTCGATTGTTCTGCAAATAGTCGAAGATTTCAGCAGGATTCTTCTTCAACCAGAACCTCTGTAAAAACACGTCTCGCACATCATCATACTTAGCGAAATGGTTGATATCATACTCTGTTAGCCACCTCGCTCCTTCATTGACCAATGTAGCCTGAAATACGATGGCCTTGTACGCCGGGTCAGGTGGGTGGTTTAATACTGCATAATTGATCTCAAACGTGTGCACATGTGCATCAGGATCGTCCCCTGGAAATCCACCGAACTTTGTGTACGTCACCCCTGTTGGAACTGGCCGAAGTGGAATGATTGGATGTGGTTGTTGTTGTTGTTATTGTTGCTGTTGCTATTGTTGTTGTTGTTGTTGTTGTTGCTGTTGTTAACCACTCATGGTGCTATTATTGGTACCACTGCTGTTTTCTGAGTTCTGAGAGGGTGTGCCTTGTCCTTCGGAATCTATATTATCAGACTGCTCACCTTCCGGCTCGAAAATAGCTTTGAATCTCTTACGTATCTCCAAATCAAATAGCCTATCCTCAGCTGTGGTATCAAAAGGAGGCAAGTTTGCCCCAAACAATGGTAAACGTAATAAGGATCCACCAGGGATTACCACATTGTCACTGAAAAACTATAAATTCCCACCAACTGGTACCGAACTTTCACCGGAACTTGTCGAGCTTTCACCGAAACAGGGTATACTTCCATCGGCAACGATCTCTCTGGTAACACAACTTTATCCCCCGAAAGGTTCAAATTCTGACCAGATGGTGTCGAATCAACTGCGCACTGCGTCCCTGTACACTCAGCAGTTACTGTACCTTCTTTAGAACGTACCGAAATTATACCAGAATCTACCAGAATCTACCAGAATCTCATCATGTGTCACCGAACTGGTACCGGAATCACTGGTAACTAGCTCTGATCCTTCAACAACTGGGCTTAAATGGCCTGCGCTTCTACTACTTGGGGGTGTCCCTAATAGATTTGGGACTGCCCAAGGATGCTGGTCTCTCCTATACTTCGGATAAGACTCGCCGGATCGAGTAACTGGCATATATCACCTCTACACCGCTTGCCTTACGTACTGCTCCTCCTTTACTAATTTCTCAATCAATATTTGCCATCTTCCCACAGACAGCGCCACTGTTAAAAGGACAACTTCCGTCAAGTCCACCTTTTAATCTCTGTTCGGGTTCTTGGGGATGGTAGGGGTCTGACAATGCAGAGGCCTTTTATCTTATTTTCCCACTAAACTATCAAATTAAACAGTACGCTATTGTCCAGTATCAATTCTTCTACACAGTCTTACTGTCGCATTCCGGTTATTCTTACACCGTATATAACGCAAAGATTAATGATCACCGTTGCGCACATTTATTAACATCACAAAACATGACTGTGTTAATATAATTCAACAAAGTAAAGTAACAGTACTCAAAATTATTGGAATATGCACTACGACGTCTTCGTAAGATTGCAAATCACCCAAACAGACAGTCTGGCGATCTCGTTTCCTCTCACACTGGAGAACCTCGTAATGTCTCTTCATTAATAGAGAAAAAGGTTACATCACTTCGCTAGGACCTTTCGGTTCGTGCGGTATAGAAAAAATATAATATTACATGATGCCAATCCGGCGGCCTAACACAATGCATCCAAAGATTTACAAACTTTTTTAATGCAATTGTGATGACTAAGCAATCAAATCTCACAAATACATTGCATTTTTTAAATTGCACAATCAAACTCTTCTTGCAAATCCCTCAAATTTTGCATTCGATTACTACTGATCGAAAAATGATTAGCAATACTATTTATCAACATATCCATTTTTTTGCTATAATCATTTTTTTTGCTCGTATCAGATATCGCCAAATTGGTTCAATGAACATTGGATTTACTTTCTTCAATAATGTTGCAACACCTCGGTTTTTATCTACCATAGTACTACATCCATCAGAACCAAATGCAATCAACTTAGAAAAATCAAAACCTATATTCTCCAACTCTTTCATAATGGTTTCAAAAATCCCTTTTGTTGTATTGTCATTAGTATGTATAATCGTATAAAATGCATTAGAAGGGATGAAAATATCTTCCAAGTAAGATAAATAAATTACCAAAGGATGATGAATTGAAATATAAGTTGATTCATCCACCATAATTCCAAACCACAGACTTTCTTTCACTTTTTTTATATTATCCTGCATTATTGATTTTCCAATACGATGTAATATTTCTGCACAAGATTTGTCATCATTATATAAAGTTGTCATTGAATTCACATCCAATGATCACATCAAACAGAGCAAAGATGGATATAATGAAAATGTTAAGTTATTGTTTCCAATAAAGTATGTTGCCTTGAACAAGTTATGCAAATATTCCTCTTGAATATTTTGCATTTTTTGCAAACCCTTTTGCATAGATGCCTTACCAAAAACATGTGCATTTCTAGCATCCCTATGACATTGGGTTTGAGCATGAGAAATGAGATTAATCGTTTTGAAAATTTTGGAGCCTTTTTTAGAATAGCTACATCTAGCATGTGGATAATGCATGCAATATGCACAAAAAAGCCTGAACTTTTTATCATCATAAATCAACCATGGTTTAAACCATTCAAGCCATTCATCTTGCCATTGCTTTCTTCGAGCACTTTTCTTCTCCAATTCTACATCAATATTCATTGGTTGTATATTCACATCAATGATATTACTTGTGCCTACCTTATGCATTTCTATGGATATTTTTGCCTTTTTAGAACTTCCCTTTATTAAAGTGCCATACTTCTCCAAAGACGTTTGATTGGTTTTATGATCCATTACATGAAAATGGATGAGTCTTTTATGTGTTTTGATCACAAATTCTACACAAAAAATATAGCCACATGTAATTAGATAATTATTGAGAATAGAAACTAGAGACTAGTCACTAGAAAAATCAGAAAAGTTAAATGCAACATACAACAATAAACACAAACATCGGGAACAAACATTTGCAAGATCTCCTCTTGCCAAGACCTCGTAACATGAAATATCAGATATATAAATACTTAGCAAAGGGTGGAACAAGGCAAATGCAACACATAACAAAGTGCATAATGATAAATCACAATCAATGGAGAGATTCCATGCTTTTCTTTCATGAAGACTTCCTAATTGAAATCAATATTAAGCAATACAACATACATAATTTAGCAATATAAAACATCCATGGTCAATGTAAAGTGGAATCAATGAATATGTCCATATTTGAAGCTTTGCTTTTAAATATCCTAAATTAATCTCTGTTACATTTCCTTAAAAAAACACAGATATAGTACCTTTATATTTGATTTTTACTTCTTTTGTTAAGACAACAAGGTGGCTAATCCAAATTTTTAACTTATGTGGCTGCTAAATATTGTTCTTATCTTATGCATCTTTGAAATTGGATCCTTGAAATGACTGAAGCAAAATGTACGAAGAATGCTAGAAATAAAGGCAAGAAAGAGATCATTTAGTTTTGATAGATTTTATCTTTAGCCTCCCACGCAAAATATATACAGATGAACATGCTAGAAAGAATGGGACATGACTTTTCAATTACTCGTTCATACTTACTTATCCACATACTCATTTATAATTACTTATCCAAAAAATTGATAAAGCATCTATGCATGTGATCGTATTACATTTTGAACTAGATCTCAATAATTATTTTCATACACGTTTGATGCAATCACAATGATAAAAAATGATTAGAACATAATATATATTCTTTTTAACTTTTATGAAAAATCCACATCTACCTCAACTACTGGAGGAAAATAGAAATAACATAGTCTGTCCCATGCTCAATTTAAATAACTGTGAATCTCAAATATCCTCTTTTGCTAAGGTTCAAAAGGAATAGAATAAAATTAGAAAAAGGTTGTAAAAGGAAACCTCCCCATTAGGCTAATGTTGAAGGGGAGAATTTCCTTTTGGAAGTGTCTTCAAAAGGGAACACCTCCTTTTTATGTAGGGTGCAAGAGGCAACACTGTATTTCATATATGAACTAACTATCTAGTTCAAGTTTCAACTAAGCCTTTAGCTGTTGCAACTCGCAACTTGCTAGTTCAAACTTGAAACTTGAGCCCATAATCCATTTGGTTACTTGCTAATCTAGTCATCCCCTCATCGGTGTAGTTTGGTAGATTATAGTAAGTTAATAACTAGCTAGTTGAAAAATTGTCACTAATTAAGCCTCGAGGTTGGCCTCGGCCCTCAACTTTCAAGTTTCAACTTTGAGCAATGCAGCAGCCAGTCAGCTGTAGGGAGCAACCTCGCGAGTCAGGACTCACGACTCACACAGTCCCAACCTACAAGTTGTTTGAATCATGAGTATTTACTATTTACTATTGAGCATGGAGAAATCATGCATGCAGGCTGCAAGCCTCTACGTCGCCTCCCGAGTCGTACACGACATTTACACAGGTTTGAACTTTGGCATGATATTCGCTTGGATACATCATACAGCACGCCGGAAGTTGTCGTCGTCCTCTTTCGATTGCAATGGTAGTGTGTCTAGAGCATTCTCTAGTTAGCTTTATAGTGGAAATGCAGTGTTTGTGTCTAAAATAGATAGTCTTAAAGCTTTAGTTATAGTAAAATGACACTTTTGCTTTCAGATCTTGCAAACTTCTTGAATCCACCCATGGCCCGAACACTAGTCACAACTCGCAAGTTGTTTGAATCATGAGTATTTACTATTGAGCATGGACAAATTGTTCGAACTTCGAAGTTAAAAATTGTTCGATGCATCATGTATGTAGGCTGCAGCACGTAGCATGCACATTGGGCATTTTCTGGGGTCTAGACAGTGGCATTTTTGGATGGTCCTGACTCCTCACCCCGGAAGCACTGTGTACATTGTACATTGTATAAGCTTACATGTGGCATTCTTTCCTGGTGATCGAAGTCCAACTTTTCAGGGTTTCCTCGAGCTTGTTTTCCAGAACGATGAGAAGATCGTGCACAGGTGGCATATAGATCTCTACGTTGCATTCGTTTTCATGTATGATTCCTTATTTCCAAATTCCTAGTGTGAATGTAGAATTCGTTTGATCTTGCATTATATGATTATGAAATTTATATAACTTTTCTTGTTACATGCGGGATGGCTTTTTCATGTCTTTAGGATTGATGAAGGGCATTGGAGCTCAACAAGGAGGGAAAAATATAATCTCGTTGGTGCTCTCCCTCATTCAACAATCCAAGTAAAAGAGCAATAGTGGTTGATTTTTTTGCACTCGGAGTACAAACCCTTTGAGTAGATTTAGCATTCGTATTTGTTTAAATGAGACCTTGAAACCTTACATGTTGAGAAGTGTGGAATAGGCTATCGAACATCTATTTACCACTAATATTTGTGATTAGAGCGTCTGCAAATTTATATTGGATTGATGGAGGCGGTTGGAACTCAGCAAGTAGGGTAGAATGTAATCTTGTTGATACTCTCCTTCATTCAACAATCTAGGTAGAAGTCCAAAAAATGCTGATTTTTTTGCACTCCTCGGGAGAGTGGACTACAAACCCTTTCAGCAAATTTAGCATTCATATTCGTTTAAATGAGACCTTGAAACTTAACATGTTGATAACTGTGGAATATGATGTTGAACATTTCTTAAACACTATTTTTGAGGGTTAGAGCGTCTACAAATTTATATTGGATTGATTGAGGGAATTAAAGCTCAACAAGTAGGGTAGAATATAATCTTGTTGATGCTCTCCCTCCTTCAACAGTCCAAGTAGAAGACCAATAGTTGCGTATTGTTTTGCACTCCTTGGAGTACAAACCCTTTTATCAAATTTAGCATTTCTATTCATTTAAATGTGACCTTGAAACTTTACATGTTGAGAACTACGGAATACGCTATTGAACATCTATTAAACACTTATGTATGAGATTAGAGAGTCTACAAATTTATATTGGGTACTCAGGAAGTTCCTTTTTTCAAGGGTTGCACCATCACAGGAAAAGAATCCAGAGCTGGCGGACATCTTCACCTCCTGTGTGGAGATCCATTCTCTATACATTCAAGAATCACCAAGAACAAAAATTAGCAAATATCTATCTTCACGTCTTGCGTGGCGATCCATTTTCCATACATTCAAGAATCACTCAAAATAAAAATCTCGTAATGTCTGAACAATATTTGATTTGGCTATAAACAAACATCAAAAATTAATTCCTCTGTTTTCGAGTATGTGTGAAAACCACATACATCTATGGTATTGTTTGAAGTTTCTTGTCATGCTCTCTTTGCAGGTGTGGGAGTCCTATGTCAATAACTACATAGAAAGATGATTTAGTATTGATGAATATTATCAATGAATGAAGTAAGAGCATCTTTATCAGCATCTTTGCTGGTCGCTTAATGTTCCAGCAAGCTCTGCTGTAGCTCAGTGATGAGTAGCACCTCCTTTAATGTCAATCCGGGAAGACGTGAGGATGGTATGAAGACCTCGAGCAAGTGAAGGCACAAGTGCGTGAGTGAGAAGCACACAAACATGCACACACATACACACACACGCACACACTCAGCAAGACAAAGAGTGAGGAGCAATGGGATTCTTAGATTACTTTCAAAAAATTCATACAAGTTCAAACTATTGACTAGCTTTGGCCCTGTCCAGACCTAGTGTCCAGCCTAGTTAAAAATTAGGTTCCAGGGCTTATTTGAGGACGCAAACGAGATCCAAAAAATATGAAAATTGGCAGGTAGATACTTCTAAAGCTCCTCAAGCTCAAGGACTCCTTGGCTTGCACAAAATGGAGCTACAAAAATACGAAATGGTATTTACAATGGTTTTTAGTGATTAAAATCACTATTTATGTAGGGATTTTCTCTGTTGATTTGTCGTACACATCTTTGAGCTCCCTACTTGCTCTTTCTTCTTGTGTGCTCAACTCCTTGATGTCTGAAAAATTTAGATGGCCTACTTGCCAGATCTTCTTTGGCTACTGTGTCTACTTGTGCTATCTCTTCGTTCCGACCCTCTTTGTCTTGTGGCTCCTTCGGTTCCCTGACTGCTGCCAACACCCCCCCCACTCTCGCGTCTGTCGCCCCTGACAGACCCTTGTCGCGCTGTGCGTTGGACATAATATTGGACGACATCGGCAGCGAGGTGGTGTTCTTCTAATCGCAGCCCCCGTGCTAGATCTGTTAATAATGCATCCCAATTCATTGGTCCTGGTACGTCCGGATGTGGCACCCGCAGTTGTTATGAATGGATGGTTCTCTCCACAGTGAATAAGTGGAGGAGATGTGAGGGCCTGGGTACAAATATTTCTGAGTGATATTCCCAGAATCCTGTTATGAACATCTCCTCGAATGTCTGTTTAAAACAAGTTGGGAGGTACTTTATTCTGGCGTGCCAAGCATATATTACCTCTATGGATGGGGTGGTGCTCATGTCGTATACGAGATCTTGGTTTCCTGTAAGAAATCCGACACCTGAGAAGTGGGGGTCTTTAATATTCTTGAACGTCCTAAAGGTGATTAGCATTAGCTCAAAGATTTTCATACACATTTGTGCCATCACATCGGGGTATTCCGTAGTCGAGTGCTCCAGTGTCAGATGGTAGAAATCATGTAATTTACAGTGGGAGGGCCTTGTAGCGGTGCTAGATAAACATAATTTAACCACTTTGCGCAACCCTTGATGTTCTTGACATCAATTGTAAACTCTGGCCAAGTGCGCCGGCGGAATACTGGAACATAACAAGGATTGTATTTAATAAAAAGGGGCATGTTAGTCCAGGTACGAACCATTTCCGGGTAGGTTTCAAGAAGACGGATTCTCCAGGTTGGTTGATGGAGCCTTTCTTCGCACTTTCTGGGATATCCTCTGGCCCAAATTGTGTGGCAAAAGTTGGAGGTTTGCCACAACTGCATTGAATCTCTGCATTGTAATCCGCAAGGAGCACACAATATGGCACATATTGATCATCGTTGGTGCCGATCCATCTATGATGAGACATGCTTCGAAAGTATTCAGATTTGATGATGGTGTCTTCTAACTTTGCCATAGATTGGATTTGAATGGCCACTCTATCTTCATGGGTTGTTGCAGTCTTCTCTAGTGTTTGGAGCCATTCAGGTACTTCCACTTCTAATGTGTCCATTCCTTCTGAGGTCTGTGCACCACCTGGCATCGGCATAGGAACGTATGGTTCCTCATATGTTTCATCCACCTCAATGGGTACTAAGTCCTCCGGTTCAGGTTCTACAACTAGGGAGGGCTTCCTTTCATATTCTAGTAACTTTTTCTGGAGCTCAGCTACCTGCTCTGTCAATGCCTTTACTTCCTCTGAAGTCGAGGCCGTTTCTATTACCTTGGTTGGAGCCTCTTGTTCCCTGAGCTGGCTACGTAGCTCATCTCGTTCCCTTTCCAAATCATCATGTGCTTCTAATAAATCCGCATAACTTTCCAAGATGGTTTTCATTGTTTCTGTGGGAACCGCTTTGAACTGTTCTGGATCGATCTCATGGGGGGAACCTTCCATGGCTGCTTCTAGGTTTTCTTCATTTTGTTTCTGCAACCGTTTATTTTCTTCAAGTGTTGTAGCCATATGCTTTCGAAGTAGAGTTAAATTACGCCGGACTCTCAGGTTATCTGTTTGGTACACCTCCAGCAAGGCTTTGAGTTGTTTGACACCGGGTTCTGCTGATGGTTGGGGTGTCTCCAGGAGTGTTTGATGGGCTTGCTCGAGAGTGGTGTAGCGCTGGTTGAGTTCCGCATTTTCGTCTTCTAGCATTGTGAGTCGTCTTTGTAGTTGCTGATGATTCGTTGTCAACTGTTGATGGCGGCTTTCTAGATCCCTGTACTCACGCTGAAGTTGATATACACAATGATGTAATGACAGGAATATACTATTTACATTAAAATATGCAGGTAAAGAAGAAGATGCAGGGGGAATGGGGAAGGGGAAGGGAGTTGTGAATGTTGTGGAGTCAAGTGGTGAAGTAGGTGGAGGGGGTATGGGAGATTGAGGTTGTGTGGGGGGGGGGGGGGGGGTACTGTGGCTGGTGATGTCTCCATTGTGTCAAATGTGGGTGTGACAGTAAAGAGGGGGACCGTGGGTGGGGTGGAAGTGATATTGGTGAAGAGTGTCGTGAAGGTGGGCATGGAAACTCCTCCGAATTGGATACCGGGAGAGAGAGGAATTCCCATGACGATGGTGGTAGTGGTAGAAAAGGGCGTGGTTGTGCCAGGTGGTGAGGTGACTTGTGTAGTGAGAGGTGAGGTGGGTGGGGAGAGTGGTGCCTCTTGATGTTCTTCTGTTTGTGTGTTGCCTTCCAGTTCTGATACATTGATGTGTATTTGTTTTCCAGATCGCCTGGGGCGGGCAGGCACACGTTTCTCAAATTGATTAATGTATGTCATGGCCTCATGTATGGCCTCATCCAAGCCGACTAACTCTGCGTGTAGGTTCATAAATTCGATAAACATATCGTCCACGCCTTCCTCTGCCAATAGTTGGCTAATGAGCACCTTGCCTGATTCAAGTGACATTTTGTGTTGTTCCTGAACTCGCTTCATGGTTTGGTACAATCTTTTTATTTGTGCCGAATATGCTGGGGCACTTGCTAGCTGTGAGAGTTCATCATATTCTTGATGTTGTTCTTCGTCGGCTTCTTCTTCTTCTCCTCTTGCCTCTTGTTCATCTCCTTCGACTTCTACGACGACTGGTTGTGTCGGGGCTGGTGTTGTTGTGGTGGGATGTGGTTCCTGGGTCTGGTCTACTTCTGTTTCAAGATTAGATTCGTAGATCAGCCTGACAACTTCTTCATCCGTGAGGTCATTGAGAGTAAATCCCTGTGGAAATTCCAAGTCTGATGGAATGGGGGGAAACACCAAGTTGGGTCCTTCTGTACTTGGTCTGGGAAGACGAATGGTGAATGGCCGAACACGCCTAGTTTGAGGAGGAGTCACCTCAGGTGTGGTAGTGGCTCCCCTTGGTTGAGCACATGGTAATTGGACGCCCCCTCTCATCTTCTTCGATGGAGGACCCGCTGTTGATAGTCGCCTTTGGAATTCTTGGGCCCTGGACCACACTAGTGATCTTTGAATGGGCACGTCATATGCTAGGCACCTGTAAATTATTCTTGTTAGGGCACAACAGCCATGAAGTACATTTTTCTGCTTCTTATTCCAGCGCTGATGGGCTAGGTGTATCTGATCGATGACGCAGTGCGGTATGGTGAGGGTGAGGTTCTCTGTTTCTGCCAAGTATAAGCTGAACCATATTTTCTTAGGGGGCATAATGAATCGTTCCTGTGCGGGAAAAGCAAAATGTTGCATAACAATTCGTAAGTGGAGAGCAATGGTAGGCGTCATTGCCACCATGTCCTTCAATTTATTGAGATCCTTATGCTTCATCCTACCTGGGACCATTGTTTCTTTCTCGGTGGGAATGTGCATACCTTGCATGTTCAATGCCTCCCGTACCAGATTGAGGGTCAGTTTGAATCTCTTGAGTTCGTGTCCTGGCAACAATGATGGTAGTACAAAAGTACTATCGCCTCCCTTGACCCTGCTGGGAGTTATGGTACTTATGAAATAGGAGCAGCGTAGAAAATTAGGTTTAGGCAAGTGTGCCCTGAAATATCTATCCAGGCCTGCCTTGGTCCAAACTGATCGCATTACCTCTGCATTCTGATAGTTCTCGAATTCCCGAGTGAAAAAGTGGTAGCGTCCCCATTTGCCATTAAATTAAATTTCTGCTTCGCAGGCTTCGCAGAAGTAGGTGTTGTCACCCAATGGCCCTGCTACATCACTAAACCAATCAGCATGTTTCCCCACCTAAGAAGTGTGTCCCTGAGGAGGGTCCTGGATAGGAAGGACATGCACCGCTTGAAGTTCTTGAGGCCTTTCGGTGAGTGGCAGTTCTAGAAGAATGGTTTCAATGTCCACAATCTGTGTGCTGGACCCTGCCTGGGAACTGGGGCCTCCAGCTTCTGCCATTGTTATTGCTTGCGAGCTGGTTCTGTTGAGAATACAAAGCATGCGTTACTATTTTAAGGGACAAGATAGAACGCGTGTTGCCCCCGTTACAGTATTATTGTGATGTGAGTAATGGGTTAGTGGGTTAGTAAGTGCATGATGACCGTGTGTGTAGTTAATGAATGGATAGTCCTAGGAGCTAGATGGAAAGATGCAGTGTTTGACTGATGCAGTTAGTAAGTGGAGATGAATTTACAAATTGGAGTCGGGGGGTTTATTACAAGTCTTAGGTTGCCAAACACCATGGATGGCTTTTGGTTTTGGTTTTGTGGAGACTCTGGCGGGTTGCATGAGTAATTCTGCTCGGGGGTGATGCGTCTTTGGGACCCATTTACGAGTGAGTTTGTGCGTGCTTCTAAGTGAATGTGTGTTCGAGTGTATCAGGCAAGAGTGGGTGGCAGCTCCTTGAGTGAGTGAACTCGGTCGTGTATGATGTGAGTCGTGTGGGACTATTTGAGCCCGCAAGCAAGCCTTAGGCACCCAAATTTGTCTTGATTGTGGGTCAGCCTTCATCGACTTCTTGGGCACCCAGATAGATTTCACTTTCTCAATAGAGGTTTTAGGAGTCCTCTTATTAGTATCATGTCATTGATTACTAATAGGTAGTTGAGACAGTTGTCGCGACTTGGCTAGAGTCGACAGCTCGTCTTTTCGCACCCACATTTGTTTCACTGGCTAAGTTGTTCGGCTTCGCGCGTTCTTTTGGTCTCCCGCATAGATAGTCTTCAGTAATTGATATGCCCTTAGTTGCTGCCTCCTTCTGGCCTTTGGAAAAGAAGGGAGTTCCGCCAAC
Source organism: Ceratopteris richardii (assembly GCA_020310875.1). NCBI lineage: Eukaryota > Viridiplantae > Streptophyta > Polypodiopsida > Polypodiales > Pteridaceae > Ceratopteris > Ceratopteris richardii. Next base: position 133,863,270 of record CM035433.1, read on the forward strand.
GCCTTGACTTTTCTATTGAGATCTCCATTCCTCTGCATCACATAGCTTTGGACAAGAACAGCATGGTCAACTTCATGTGTACCCCTGGAGGGACCAGGAGTCTGTGCCTTTCCTAGTTCCGGAAGTGCTCCATTATCTAACTCAACTGTAATTCTACTCTGATTCACCCATACCTGAAGAAGTCCACTTCTTAGGTTTAAGTTGACTGCTTGGTCATAAATCCAGTCTTGACCCAAGACCAGAGGCTCAGTGAGGTCCTCATCTTGACACACTAGTACTCTGACTATCATGGAAGATCCACCTCGCCCAGGCAAGGGGTTTCCACACCTCCCAATCCTATGAGATATGCTTCTATAGGATTGACAGTTAATTTCAACTCTTGACAGTAAGACAATTGAACAACACTAGTGGCTGCACCTGAGTCAATCAAGGCTCTTACAGTCCTTGCACCTTTTCCTTGTCCTATATCTAAGGTTATAAAAGGACGTCGATCAATTATCCTATGAGAGCTGATATGTGAAACTTCACACATAGCCAAGTGATATCCTTGGTCTGCGTGGGCATCTGGCCTAGGTTTCTCTCCACCTTTTCTTCTTAATTTCATTCTCCGTATGCGCTCTAAAGCTTCTGCTTGAGCTTCTTCTCGAATTCGCTTTTCTTCTTCTTTGTGTTTCTTAGCAATATTGAGTCGACTTAGCATTTCCTCTGTGAGAGGTTCCTGATATAACTTGACTCTGCATCCGCTTATGTAGCTTGAGAGAACATCGCCTTCTAATGTGGCTAGTTGCACTGCTCCACTTGTTGAGATTCTATTAATGATCATGGGTCCGTAGCCTCTCTTCTCTAACTTTCTTGCATGTTGCTTCAAAGTGTAGACTAGTACCAGATCTCCTGCTTTCAAGCCTTTATCCTTAATATGGGCATCAAAATATGCCTTCTGTCGTTTCTTAGCTACATATATCCCTGCAGCTACCCTCAGTCTTGTTTCTCCTAATCGTTCAAGGTCAAAAAGTCTAGAGGAGAGTTCATGACCCGTCCATTCGTGCTCTTGTGCTACTTTCAATGTAGGTATTAAGAAGTCCAATGGTAGCACTGCATTCTGGCCAAATACCATCTGAAAGGGGGTGGCTTGGAGTACCGTTTTGTAGGCGACTCGGTATGCCCAAACAGCATGATGTAGCTGTTTGTCCCAATCAGAGCGTCTATTGTTCACTAGTTTGGTCAACACATTGCACAGAATCTTGTTTGTGCTTTCGGCTTGCCCATTAGCTTGTGGGTGGTAGGGGGCAGACTTCTTATGAACTACCAAGAATTCTTGGAGTAGATTTTCAATTACTTCATTCAAGAAGTGAGTGACTCTATCACTTACTAACTCTATAGGTAGCCCGTATCTTGTGAATACATTCTCAAACAAGAATTTAGCAGTTGTTTGAGTGTCGTTCTTCATTGTAGCTTTTACCTCTACCCATTTTGTTAGATAGTCGGTGGCAACAATGATGTATTCAGCATGTGAACCCTTGGCTGGGGGATTAATAGGACCTACAAAGTCTATTCCCCACTTAGAGAATGCGCGTCCGCCCATCATAGGTTTCAGTGGCATCTCATCTTTGCGTATAGGACACTGAGTTCGCTGACACACATCACACCGTTTCACATAGGTATGTGCATCCATGTGAAGGGTCGGCCACCAGAAGCCCGCAAATAGTATCGCTTTGATCACCCGATCTGGTCCAAAGTGTCCTCCTGCTACACCTTGGTGAGCAGTTTCCAAGATCTTGAGATATTCACTTTCATGGACACACAGTCTCAGGTAACCATCCTTACCCCGTTTGTATAGATTATCACCAATGAGTGATTAATCCTGGGCTTCTTGTTCTAAACTCCTTTTCCTAGCCAGGGTCATGTCCGGAGGGAATGTTTTCGTCCTCAGGAAGGATACTAGTGGTTCACTCCAATCTAGCACTATGGACACTTGATAAAGAATGGCATGTTCCACCGGTGGTTTAGTGCAGCAGATTGAGCATTCCTTGCACAACTTCTGGACATCGGCTTCCATAGTCGGCCAATGCACTCCGAGTCTCCTTAGAGTCTGTAGGGTTCGTTGCTTTGAGTAATGTTGCTCTAATGCACCTACATGCGCTAATTGCAACCACTTAGCGTACTCATCCTCTTCCACACAACAAGCCAAGATCCCTTGATCTGTGTGCTTGTACATACTACCTTCCATGATGTGATACTTCTGGGCTTTTACTACCTCTCTATCCTGTGTGTTTATTACTGGGTGATTAGGCCCGTATGTCAATACTGGCACTAATGGCTTGGCCCACTGTGGTACAACTTCCAAATTGAACAAGTAAGCATCGGGAAGGTCATCTGACACTCCTTGTGGGGCTTCTCCAGATGTGAGTCTAGAGAGATGGTCTGCTCTCAAGTGAGTCCTACCTTTCCTTACCACAACCTCGAAGTCGTATTCCATTAGTAAGAGAAACCATCTTACTAATCTACCTGTATTGCATGGCTTGTTCACGAGATATAGTAGTGCCTGATGGTCAGTAAAAAATTTAAACTTATTTGCAAGCAAATAATGTCTAAACTTTTTAACTGCATATACCATGCCTAATCCTTCTCGTTCGGTGGTTGTATAATTTCGTTCCGCTGCATTCAATTGTCTACTAGCATAGGCAATTGGAAGATCCATATTACCTTCACCCGTAGGTTGTGCAAGTACACATCCAATAGCATAATTGGATGCATCCACATGAACATGGAATGGCTTGTTCCAATCCGGGGTGGTCAAGATTGGTGCTGAACATAATCTTTGTTTAAGCTCCTCGAAGGAATTCTCACATTCATCAGTCCACTCAAAGTTAGTCAGGAGTCCGTACATGGGCTTTGCAATGACAGCATACATGTGGATGAAACGTCGGTAATAGCCACAATGTCGCATGAAAGCTTGCACTTCCTTGACATTCTTTGGCCTAGGTAACTCGGCTATGGCGCTCACTTTCTCTTCATCAGTGGATATGCCATTCTTTGACACTATGTGTCCTAGAATCTTGCCTTGCCTTACCATGAAAACACACTTCTCTGGGTTCAAGCAGACTTGATATTCTCTGCATTTGTCAAAGATTTGTCTGAGTTCTGGTATATGTGTCTGTCTAAGGTTGGAATGAGCACAGAGGTCATCAACATAGACTTCTAGGTTCTTCCTCAGGAACTCTTTAAATACATGGCACATCAGCCTCTGGAAGGTAGCGGGTGCATTGGTAAGCCCAAATGGCATTACCCTAAAGGCAAAAATGCCCCATTCGGTGGCAAAAGCCGTCCTATGCTGATCTTCTGGAGCTATGGCTACTTGATTGTAGCCCGAAAATCCATCAAGAAAGCTGTACACCTCCTTGCCTGCTACTCTTTCTAAGAGATGCTCTGTGATAGGAAGCGGATAGTTATCTCGAATTGTGGCTGCATTAACTAATCTTTCTAAGAGATGCTCTGTGATAGGAAGCGGATAGTCATCTCGAATTGTGGCTGCATTAACCTTCTTCAGGTTAATGCATACACGCAGCTTTCCACTTTTCTTGGGCACCACTACGATGGGGGATACCCATTCAGTGTGCTCAATTTCATAGATAAACCCAGCTTCAACCAGCCTATCTATCTCTTCTTTGATCTTGGCAGCATAATTATCATTATATGTATATGGCTTTTGCTTAGAGGGTTTGGCATCTGCGGTCATGGGGATAGTGTGTGAGCATATGTCAGGGTCCACTCCTTTTAAATCCTTGTAACTCCAAGCGAATACATCTCTGTATTCTCTTAGCAAGGCTATCAATTCTTGCTCTTCTTCTTCCGTTAGGTCATGTCCTATGTAAGTGCATCTCTCTTCTCCTTCCTCTATGGCTACCACTATCTTCTTGGTGGTTTCTTTGTTATCGTAGGCCTCCCCTGATTGCGCCTCCCGTTTGGGCATTCTGATCATGACTCTCCTGTCATCTATTTCATACTTCTTAAAATTTTCTGGGACCTCAAACAAAGATTCTTCCTCTTCTGGTGTGACTTCTCTCTTCTTTCTTTTCTTTCCTTCTTCCTTAGGAGTTACATGCGTGGCTAGCCTTACATCGTTTGTAAGCTCTCCGTGCCTCTGGGTTTGAAATTCTACTTCATAGAAGTATTCTTCATCTGATGCAAAAGGTGGGTCCATAATGATTGACTCTAGATCGGAGTCACTCGCATCCTCAAATGCATCAGGGTTAGGTTCGCATTCTTCTAACTCTGCCTCTCCCATGATTGGCTCTATGGAGAAAACTGAAATGTCATAGCCATCCTCATCACAGTGGGGTGTCCATTGTTCCTCATTGATGGCTACATCCATTGTTGCTAAGATTTCTGCCCAGCCATGGGGTTCAAATTCCTCATCAGGAAATACTACAGGTGCATAGGCTGGGTCTTGAATGGGTCTATGTGTTTCGTTTGCACCTATTTCTCTGGCCTTTTCTCTTTTCTCCTCTTCTACTGCCACTTTGCACATCCATAAGTGGATGTCTTCATGCATCCATGAGGATCTTGATCCTATGGAATGCACCGATTCCGTATCATCTTTGGCTCTATGGATGGGATTCCATTGGATAGGGGGGACATCTCTATGAGAGTAATCTTTGAGATTCACTTTGGTCGTAACACCTAAGTGTTGCAGGTACAAAGAATTGGTTCCCCAATCCTGTACCACTTGCAACTGTCGCATAAAAGGTCGTCCCAAGATCATTTCATAGGCATGGTTCTTGCTAAAATCACATATAGCAAATGTGTGCTTGAACTCAACACCACAGGTGGTGAGAGTTATTCCTTCTAACAACCCTAGGGGTCTCTCTATGTGACCATCGGCCATTTGCAATTTCATCCTCGTGGGCCTCAGTGCTGGCTTGCCCCAACGCTTCCATAGGGAAGTGGTGGCAATTGCAACTCCTGCACCTGAGTCCAAAATTGCCTTGGTGGTGTACCCCTGGTAGGTAATGGGAAGATAGGTGTTCCCTTCTTCACCTTCACACATGTCTCCTATCTTATCCAAGGGTATCTCTGTCACTGTCCTATGTGATCCTACCTGGGAATGAGGTTTCACTATCGCTGGTACTTGTTTGGCGACATGTTTCCATAATTCAGTTCTAACCTTGAGTAACTCTTCTAACTTGAGATTGCACTGCACTTTAGTGTTTTTCACTACCTCTGTGTTCCTAGGTAAGACTGGGTCCTCATTTCCTACCATGACCGTGGGTGCTCTCATACAAGTAGACTTAGCTTCCCATGGGCCTATGAAGTGGGGTAATTCTTGTAGAGAGTTAGACTCAAAGTCTAGTCTTTCCTGAGAGTGGGTGCTCTCCTGCTCCTCATAAATGGATGGGATGTCTTGTGGGAATTGGTCGTGTGCATCATCCACCAATTCAATGGGAGGAGGTACTTCACTTTCTTTAGCCCATTTGTCTTCTTGAATCTCTCGTAGGAATTCTGGTGTGAATCGATTCATAGAAGATGATGTGTCTGGCTCCGTAGAGTTAGGCACATAGGCTTCAGGCACATAGGCTTTCTGGGCACGAAGACCTGCTCTTTCACTTGCCTTGTCCTTAGGTTGAGAAGCGGGTTCCTTTTCTGATTGTGCAATTAGTCTCTCTATTCTTTCTAGTAATCCATCAAAGTGTAATTGTGTCTTGGCTGAACTAGAGATGTTAAATAGGCGACTGGCTTCAAACATGGTCTGAGCCAATTCCACCATTTTAGCACAAATCTTGGTTCGTTCTAGCTCTAGTTCTGCTCTAGGGTAACACTTTTCATGATCAGTTACATTTGGCCCTTCTTGGATTCTGGCCTGATATGCTTTAAGCATCATATTAAGGTCCTCAGGAGTGGGATCTGCTAGGACTGATCCTACTCTAGGGGGTGGTGGTATTAGTTGAGGCGGGTTGGAAGGTGGCGGGTCGGATGGAGATGGGAATGGTGGTGGTGGGTTAGTGTGAGAGGGAGTTTGAGATGTGAGTTCAGTTATCCTGGCCTTTGTTTCTCTGAGGCTTTCCTCAAGTTCACTCATCTTTTTTGCCCATTGTCTTTTCATTCTTTCACGACTATCTCTCCAAGCTCTAGTCCTTTTCTTGGTTATACTCTCAGTTTCACTAACATCTGGGCTCTTTTCCTGGCCTACACCTGGGTTCTGCTGTAAGGCTTGGGCTCTCGTGACCACTTGTATTGGCGCAGTGGAAGTGACACTTCCTGTGGAATCTACCACTAACCCAACAACATTGATGGGAGTGATTTTCGGCATGTTATTAGGATTCTTTGGGCAGTCTCGTAAGAGATGCTCCTTTCCACAATCTTGACAAAAGCCTTGAATTGTCACTGACTGGGGTTGTGTAGGTGGAGGTAAGGGGCAATCACGAATGAGGTGCTCTCCCTGACATCTGTAGCATGGTCCTCTTGGGAATGGAGGTCTTACTTGCCTAGGTTGGGGTCTTGAGTGAGGGTTTGTATACATTACATTTGTGTACTCGGGTTCCCAACTAGGTTCATTTGGCTCTTCACTATAGTCTGACTCACCATGTTCAGGAGATTGCATGTAGTAGGCTTGAGGGCTATTAATATGTGTAGAATCAAAGCTATGGTCACTGGGATCACCTTCCGAAATTAATGGTGTTACTGGGACTATAGCTCTATTCAGGTTCTCTTCTGCCGCTGCATACTTTACCGGAATTACATTAGCTGGGGTAGGGGGTTGTTGTGCTAACACAGGCTGGGGTCTCAGTTGGGCCTGATATTGCTGTTGGTAATTTTGCTGAGGCCTAGTATACTATTGTGGTGGATATTGACTCTGATATCTGCCTTGTTGAGGGTATGGCTGAGGGTAGGTTTGCCTAACTGCTTGCTTATTGTATGGACAGTCTTGTGTTGTGTGATTTGTGTATCTCCGTTCTATGGTACAGTATTGGCTACTCGGATTTACTTGGGGTTGAGCCGTAATGGGATAGACATTCGCCATATGGTCGCCTCCACAAGTATAACATCTTTAAACAGGGGCAAACCTTGGGATTTGTTTACTAGAGACACCTAGTTTCTGAGCTACTTTCTCTGCAAGTTCCTCAATTGATGTGGATTGCGTGGAAGAGAGGCTAGAGGCACTATCTGAATCTTTGTATATCTTGGAAAGCTCTAACTCCTCCCCTAGGTTATCCTCGATGTCGATGCACATGCGTACACACTCTTCTATGGTCCTAGGGTCCTTCAAGTACACATAGGATCTCAATTTTGTACTTAGCAATCCATCCAAGAATAAAGCCACTTGCTTAGCTGGTGTGGGGAGTTCCGAAACAGGGCATCTTTCAAGATATTGCCTAAATCTTCTTCCTGCAAGTCTCACTGTCTCTTGCGGGGTCTGCTTGAAACTGTGAATCAATGAGGAGGTATTATGTCTTATGCCACTCTTAGAGAATTCAATAATGAAAGCCTCTAGTAGTTGGTCTATGCTCCTGAATTGTCTCTCATTCAATGGTTGGAACCAAGTAAGCACTGTGTTCCTAAGGGTTAGACCAAAGGCATTATATTGCATGAATAAATCCTCCACTTGTTCAGCTCTCAAGACTTGCCTGAACTCGGCCACATGATTGTATGGATCTCCAGTGCCATCGAAGTAATTCTTCATGGACTTAACTAGCTGAGTCGGTCTCAAAGTCCTTGTGTGCTCTCTAGGTCGTGGTAGAGGGAACTCATCCGCATTTCTTTGATTCATGTGAGCTCTAAATACCTCAGGCTCCACTCTATTTGTTCCCGTCCTCGTTCTTTCTCTGCCCCCTGGGTCGGCAAAGCTTACCTCCGGTCTTTCTCTATCTCTGTCTCTTTGAGTTCCGTGAGCATGGGAGGTTCCAGCTCCTGGGTGACCAAAGGACACGTTTGATCTTGGCTAGGGGAAGATGAATTCACCTTTCCAAGTGTAAGCATGCCTATCATTTTCTGTAACCACAAAGATCCTCTTTGAAGCGTGATCTAAGTAGGTCACTCTGCCTGGGCTATCAGGATCCTTGAACTCATAGATCATGATTGTTCCTATATCAATTGGCCGATCAGATTTATACCTCCAAAAGGCTTCGTCAGTCTCTCGATTCAGAAGCAGATCTATGCTCTTGTTGTCCTGGGGAATCCACTCTGGTGTGATAATCCTAGTGAGAACAGATTTGCCTCGGGGGGTCCTAGGTTCTGCACTCATGTTTCCCTGCTCTAGGCCACCTAAGTCCGATTCTGGGATTACATTCCCAAATTCATCAGTCCTTTCTTGATGACTGGTGACTACGTATATTGTCCCTTCCCTGTCTAAGTACGCTCCATTTTCAAACTTGACAGCTGGGCGCTCTAGTCCAATGGATTGGTCAGGATTCTTCACCTGTACCACAGATCTTCCTAGGCTGTCCTCATAGATGCTAGCACCCAATCGGTTGGTCCAAAGGTATTCCAAGTGCGTTTTGTAAGGGCCTTCTACCCTGTGCAAGTATGGCACTCCTAAACTTCCCGTAGGTCTATCCATGCCTTGAGACATCTCTGATTCACTAGTCTCAGAACTAGGGTAGTATGAGTGGTGGCTCAACTTCTGGGCCCAAGACCTAGCAGTGTGGTTGACACTGGCCTCTGAAGACCTAAGGCTTTGTCTATCTCTCCCTAGATGTCGCCCTGATCTAAGGTTCATAAGCCTAATTGAATAACCTAAATTTGCCCAAGTACAACCTCGTTGCGGAGTCCTTTTGTATCAGTTACTTGATTCTTTTTAGTTGATTACCGTGTTAACATTCTTGTCTGATATCACGTCGTAAGGTATATTTGAGTGTAGTTCCGCACTTAAAGTTGATCGTTCCACACTAGGTTGTTTTCCTTTAAAATTCTCGACAGTACAAAGATTATGTCCTTAGCTTGAACTTGAAAGTTTAGGTATTCTTCAACTTGATAATTGCCTACCGTCGCCCTGACTTACTCCTACCTCTAGTCGTTCTTAGCCTAAGCTAGGAATTGACGAAGGGGAGTTGAGAATATTCCGACCTTTCTTGCTGATCCTTGTTCTTTAGTGCTTGAGAAGTTGATTCTCAAGCTTGCACAAAGCCCTTGCTTGGATGCTCTCAATTGCTTCTCAATAGACCTGCATCAGTCCCAAGATTAACTCCAGACTTAAATTCAAATGACAGACTAGACCACTTTCATGCATGTAACTCACAGACCAAATTATCCCTTGCCTTTATGAAAAACAATCCCAAGGATCCCTCAGTTTTCCTACCTCGGGTATGGTTAACTTCAAAAAACCCTATCTAATAATCCTGATCTTAATTTTCACATAACCAGTGGAAGTTTTGGTTGTACTTCCCACGAGCTTTCCAACAAAACAAGAATCACAGCAATTGGATTTTGTATGAGGAAGTTATGTCCGATCAGGGTTTTGGTGCTAAAACAGGGTTCAAAACAGTTTACTCAGGCAGAGAGGAATTCTTGAATTACTTGGGTTGCGGCCTCACAATGCAATGCTAAACCCTTAAAAGTTCCCCAAAAATTAGACCACTATTATATATATATATTTTTTTTGCCCTTAAAAATTGGCCAAATTTGCCCTTCTATTGCGTTTGCAAGTTTTGTCAGTCGCGATTGACAGGTCAATCGCGATTGATGTGTCGATCGTGATTGACGGGTCCGTCGCGGTTGTCAGTCTCGATTGATAGGTCAATCACGATTGATACGTGGCTCGAAAAGTCAATCAATTGTGGTCAAAGGGTCATTGACTCTGTCAGTCACGATTGATGGGTCGATCGCGATTGACAGGTCGGTCGCGAGGGTCTGTCCGTCGCGGTCAAACAATCGTTGACTGTATCGGTCGCGATTGACAGAGCCATCGTGGGCTGTCAGTCACAATTGATGGGTCGATTGCGATTAATGACTCGATCGCGATTGACACGTGTCACGCGTATGATCTGTCCATCGTGGTCAATCGGTCCTTGACTCTGTCGGTCGCGATTGACAGAGCCGTCGTGGGCTGTCAGTCGCGATTCACTGGTCGATCGCGATTGACAGGTCTGTCCGTCGTGGTTCGTCGATCGCGATTGACAGAGCGATCGCGATTGACAGAAATCTGATGAATTTCAAAAATCTAAACACAGTTTTGGGAAGCTCTAGGCCTGTAGATCATGGTTTTGTACTTTGTTTGGCAAATGGAACATTTTTTCTGTCGGTCGCGATTGACAGAGGTCGGCGACACAGAGACAGTTCCGTGACGTTTTTTACCTGCACGGAGTGCTGGAGAAGATGATGCAGCATGTACCTGCAAGACAGCTCAAGAAACATGCAAAAACTGCACACACAATATTGCTCTCTCGCTCTCTCTCACAAGTGAAATGAGGGAAGTGAAAGGAGGAAGGAAATATAGTCAAAAAACTGAAATTTTTGCGATGATGGAGATGGAGGTGGGAGATGGTGATGATGATGATGGTGATGAAGAAAACAAAAGGAAATAGATAAAAGTGAAGAAAATACCTATAACTCCAACGCTTCAACTCTACGTCTTACCATCACACGCTCGTCCTCAAAGCTTGATCCCCGGCAACGGCGCCAAAATTTGGTGTAGCTCAGTGATGAGTAGCACCTCCTTTAATGTCAATCCGGGAAGACGTGAGGATGGTATGAAGACCTCGAGCAAGTGAAGGCACAAGTGCGTGAGTGAGAAGCACACAAACATGCACACACATATACACACACGCGCACACACAGCAAGACAAAGAGTGAGGAGCAATGGAGTTCTTAGATTACTTTCAAAAAGTTCATACAAGTTCAAAACTATTACAAGCTAACCTCAAAAATGAGCTCTCTAGCTCCTTTTATAGTTTTTGACTAGTTTTGGCCCTGTCCACACCTAGTGTCCAGCCTAGTTAAAAATTAGGTTCCAGGGCTTATTTGAGGACTCAAACGAGATCCAAAAAATATGAAAATTGGCAGGTAGATACTTCTAAAGCTCCTCAAGCTCAAGGACTCCTTGGCTTGCACAAAATGGAGCTACAAAAATATGAAATGGTATTTACAATGGTTTTTAGTGATTAAAATCACTATTTGTGTAGGGATTTTCTCTGTTGATTTGTCGTACACATCTTTGAGCTCCCTACTTGCTCTTTCTTCTTGTGTGCTCAACTCCTTGATGTCTGAAAAATTTAGATGGCCTACTTGCCAGATCTTCTTTGGCTACTGTGTCTACTTGTGCTATCTCTTCGTTCCGACCCTCTTTGTCTTGTGGCTCCTTCGATTCCCTGACTGCTGCCAACATCTGCATAGCAAAATACTGTTTGAAACTATGGACAATCAATCGTTTGTTGCAAAGCTCTAAGTAATTCACATAGCAGTAATAACACCACCTTCGAGGATCATTTTCTATCAACTCAATGCTGAAGCTTGCATGTTATGTCTGGTATCTTGTAAGGCATAGCCTCTAACTTAATGGATTCACTTGCACCTCTTCCCACATAAAATCTAAATTTTGATTTTCCTCTTGGGTGAAATCCAGTTCCCCACTTACTGGAATGAGGGCTATGCTACATAGGTATTATCCATGTCTATTTTCTTTTACCACATAATTATAGGCTCTAGAGACAATCATGTTTCTTTGCTTTTTCATGCAATGCATACGAGGAAAGCAGATGCATGGATTGCCTTATTCCTGAACTCATGCAAGATTATGCCAAATTATTTAGCATGGTGAATGCTCCTGCTTTTGCCCATGCTACTATTTAAACATGTCCATTGCATTTGTTTACCATCTCATTCAATGTCGGTGTTTTATTCAGATTTATTTAAATTGAGCATGAGATAGACTATGTTATTTCACTACAACATATCGAGGGTATACCGAGGCTGTTATCGAGGAAAATGAGCGGGCGTAATTTTTTTGCGACGTCGATGTCCCAATCGATATGCACGTCAGAAACATAATGTTGGTATAGTCGTCGGTATAGTCATCGGTATAGGCATCAGTATGAGTGCCAGTATAAGCATCGGTATTATCGATGATTATACCGATGCTCATACCGATGACTCTGCTGGGTGTACCGATGCCCATACGGACAACTATGCTGGGTGTACCGACGCTAATATCGACAACGATATCTGCACAAATTTTTTTGGGTAAAGTGTGTTGTCTTTTGCTATAGCATGATGTTGTTTAGCAAAAAGCAATACACTCTGCCCAACTCTAAACCGAGTACATGTGTTATGTACTCAAATGGCAACCAAAACATGATTTTATATGAGCAAAAATGAACCATGAATCATGTACAAAAAGTTGTATATTCCATAAATAAAGGATGTACAAGAGTGTGGCAAAGCACTTCCATATAAGAACTGAATACAAAATGTGCCAAAGCACTTCCATATAGGAATTGAATACAAAATTATGGTACATCATTGCCACATAGGAGTGTAATACAAAATTGTGGCAATGTGACAAAGCACTTCCATATAGGAATCGAATACAAAATTATGGTACATCATTGCCACATATGAGTGTAATAAAAAATTGTGGCAAAGCACTACCATACATATACGCAAGGGGATCAAAACATTTACACTACAATCCTGCAACAAAGCATATCTGTAAAATGAGACAAATTGACATGACATTTATAAACAACAACTAAAAATATGAAACCAAGTTATAAGTTTACCTAATCATAGATTCTCCCATGAAATGATTGCACTACGTCCCTCTAAGTCTTGCAACAGTGTAGCCAATCCATGATGATATCCATAAGCTTCTTTGGTTTGCATCGGAGGACGACCCATTGCCATCTCCTATAATAAATATGCAAAATCTTAGATGAACATATATGATGTGCTTAACACAAACAAATTCAATAATTAAAATGATACTTACAAATTGGTAGCGCATACTGTCATATCTGCCGCTACCTAAATGCGACGTTCCAACTCTATCTAAATGTGTGGCCGCCGCATCTCACTGTTGACGATATCGATTAGGAGTATGTTGCTACTCATCCTGAATCGATTCCCACTCTTCAACATCTAACCATACAGGCTTCAGTAAGCCTGCTTTGAAAGCATCGCGAGCTTTGGACCATCAATGAGACATCACCTCGCGTGCCCTATGTTGAATCCATTTCGAACTCACAATACGATGCCCAGGTGTTGGCCGGTACTCTTCATATATCGATTGTGTGATATAATTTTTGGAATCTATCCTGTTCACTCCATTTTAACATTAGAAAATGTCCAAACTCTATGGAGCAAAGTTTTCGAATGCGCTTACACATGGACTTTCCGGTTGCATCCATGGCTGGAGCTCCATTACGTATGTGATATATCTTGGAGTCCTCATGGTCATGTGCTCCCCAAGGTGTACATGGAGATCCCATCTGATCCAATGTGGGGATGTTAAAATGCATGTGTATCCATATGCATGTGTATGCATATGCATGTCTGTATGCATATGCATGTGTGTATGCATATGCATGTGTATGCATATGCATGTGTGTATGTATGTGTGCATGCATATGCATGTTTGTATGCATATGCATGCATGTATGCATATGCATGTGTGTATGCATATGCATGTGTATGCATATGCATGTGTATGCATATGCATGTGTATGCATATGCATGTGTATGCATATGCATGTGTATGCATATGCATGTGTATGCATATGCATGTGTATGCATATGCATGTGTATGCATATGCATGTGTATGCATATGCATGTGTATGCATATGCATGTGTATGCATATGCATGTGTATGCATATGCATGTGTATGCATATGCATGTGTATGCATATGCATGTGTATGCATATGCATGTGTATGCATATGCATGTGTATGCATATGCATGTGTATACATATGCATGTGTATGCATATGCATGTGTGTATGCATATGCATGTGTGTATGCATATGCATGTGTGTATGCATATGCATGTTTGTATGCATATGCATGTTTGTATGCATATGCATGTGTCTATGCATATGCACGTGTCTATGCATATGCACGTGTGTATGCATATGCATGTGTGTATGCATATGCATGTGTGTATGCATATCCATGTGTGTATGCATATGCATGTGTGTATGCATACACACATGCCTATGCATGTGTGTATGCATATGCACGTGTATGCATATGCATGTGTGTATGCATACCCACATGCATATGCATGTGTGTATGCATATGCATGTGTGTATGCATATGCATGTGTGTATGCATATGCATGTGTGTATGCATATGCATGTTCGTATGCATATGCATGTTTGTATGCATATGCATGTGTGTATGCATATGCATGTGTGTATGCATATGCATGTGTGTATGCATGTTTGTATGCATATGCATGTGTGTATGCATATGCATGTGTGTATGCATATGCATGTGTGTATGCATATGCATGTGTGTATGCATATGCATGTGTGTATGCCTATGCATGTGTGTATGCCTATGCATGTGTGTATATGCATGTTTGTATGCATATGCATGTGTGTATGCATACACACATGCATATGCATGTGTGTATGCATATGCATGTGTGTATGCATATGCATGTGTGTATGCATATGCATGTTTATATGCATATGCATGTGTGTATGCATATGCATGTTTGGATTTGATTTTTTATAAACTTGATGGATATGGTTTACTTGTAATTGAAATGTTTGGTTTAGCTTATTGTTTATATGTTTAAATCTAAGTCCCTCTATATGCCCAGCAGTGCGTGTTATCATGAAGAAATACTCTCTAGGAATTGCACTAAAGTTTTTTCATATTTGTTTTCAAGCATATTTTTTTATGTTTTGATTACAAATAGAAAACATGAGAAAAGAAATATGGGACTTTCTTTGGTAGGCTAGCATAAAGTACATGTATGATACACATGCTTATCTTTTGTATGTGAAGAAATGATGTTTTTATACAAATGATTTATATTATTTTTTTGCATTGCATTATATAAATATGATTCACACTAGTTCTTTGTATTGCATCACTTGAGTGCGAGTATTTGGACTTTCACCTATACTTTTAATAGATCTCAAAGTTCTGATCGGAATCTCTTTTTAGTTAGCATTCCCTATTTTTTATTTTCAAGAATTTTTATATATGGGATTGGTTATAATAGTGGTTATATGTGTGTTGTTTTATTTTATATGTGTGGTTTTGTGTTTATTGTATGTTATATATATTATCATATTTGCATGGATGCGTAGTTTGGTGAATGCGTTTCTGTGCAAATATATGATTGTAGCATTTGTATGGTCGTGTGTGCATGTGCAGATATACATACATAATAGCATATGTGGAAGTGTACATATAAATTTATGTTTTCTCCATGAATATATGTATGTGAATCTTTGTGCTTCTGTATGTAAATAATGTGTTTTGATGTAAATAATACAATATGTTTGTGTATATGAATGTTCTTGTATGTGAATATATACATGTGTATATCCTTAAGTAAGAGTGTGTAAATCTATGTTGAATAAGCATGCACGTATTTGGATGTGCGTTATAGCATTTTTTGTTTAGTACAGTTTTAGGTGGATGCTTCAATGGTCGTCATTTTGGTGCAAGATCCCTCTGTCTATGCATCCATTCTTCATAGAAAAAATCATTGATATCTAGTAAGCTTCATAGACACATGTCCATAATTGAGGTCAATGGCCAGCATCATCTTGCTTCTATTGTTCTTGTCTGTTGTCTTTTAAGTAGAAGTAGAAGACAACATCACAAACTACCTTATCAGTGTCAAGGTTGCCCTAGAAGCTAGGGAAGTGTGCCAAATTCTTAGGAACGAGAACCATTCATCATTTACAAAACCTTGCAGTGATCCATCCAGCACCTCACTTGAAGGAGTTAGTTGCAGCAACAACACGGTTATTGCGATCACCCTCAGCTCATCAAATCTAATAGGTACGTACATTTTCATGGTATAAAGAAGGTTCTACTTTTTTTCTCTTCCTAGGTTAAGACCTCTACTATGATAACCATAACGGTGAGACGATCGCCTTTAAGTTTGATGAAATCAGGACATTCTTCAACCATTAGAGTGTAAAACAAATAATTTTGTACATCTCCTAAATCATGCAAGTTTTCTCAAAGTTAGTATTAATTATGAAATTTTTCAAAGTGAGTATTAATTATGCAAATGTCACTTAGTACTATATTCACTTTGGGTTTCTACACTCATCGATGGCTTAGTAAGATCTTATGTTAAGCTGAATGTGGAGGTCATGTTGATGTAGTTGTTAAAAAGCCATTCCTACTGTTTTGAATGTGAATAACTTGGAAATTTGAGAGTTTCCAGGACTTTGGTTGGATTCATGCAAGAAAGCTGCTAGGAAATGTTGCAAATTGTATGTCCTTATTCAGAGTATGACTGGCGTAAGGAAGCTACTCACCCTTTCTTAGTGTTTGAGCTGACCCATGCAGCACTTAGGGAAAATTACCATGTTATAAGCTTTTTTACATGGCTCTCTTTGTATGAGTAACCATATCCAACTTATTTGTAGGACTTAGGACGCAATATGGGTCTCTTAAAATATGCAATGTTCCTGTGATATTCATGTCAACGTTAATGATTGATGGAAATAATCCTGTGATATTCATACATAATGTGATTATGCAAAATTATTTTTGATGCACTGATTCAATTCAAGACTTTCATCCGATTCCAACACAAACCTTTTTCTTTTGGACACATTGGGATAGACATGCTATTTTCCATTTAGACTCGAGGGCATTATAATACTTGAATACAAAAATCATTAATTATGTGATAAAATATTTATATTTTGTTCATTGTGTAAGGTGTCAGTTTATAACATGTCATCCCCTAAAGTCTTAATATACGAGTCTCTATGATGTTTCTAAGAAAAACTAGTGAGTTATCTATATCACACACATTTAAAGATCCTTTGAAAAAACATACATAGGAGGAATCAGCACCACCAATTGCATGCACATCCAGTTATGTTTTTGCTGCATAGATTTGTAGGTCATGTTCCCCCAAACGTTATTCTTCTGTAGAAAGATGGAGCAATGTGCTTGAACAGAAACTTATATATAAGTGCTGATGATGAAGAACAAGTCACCTTTTGTGAAGTACCTGTATGACTAATCTTAGGAATTGTTGGTGCAAGGCAATCAACAATTGAAGCTTTGATGAAGAATTGAATTCAAGGACTAAAGAAAAGATCAAGTTATGAAGAATGAAGGAAGTTTATATCCAGAAGATGAAGATGTGTACACATATGTACATTAATGTAGAGTTAGCTCACTTATACTTTTGAATAGTTATGAGTTTGTAAATATTTGACTATATATACAAGGAAAAATGTCAAGGCAAATATGAGAGAGAATGTTAGAGAACATTTTGAGGAGAATTAGAAGTTATTAGACACTTGGAAAAAGTGAAAAAGATAGCTCTCTCATCTAGATGTAAAGTTTTTCCAGAGATGAACAAAAGTTGCGCCCGATTTTTCTATGTATTCTCCTTCTGTGCTTGATCATTTCAAGAATCCTTTTGTAGGTGTCTAATCCCATAGTTAATGAGTCTATGGTTAAAGTTTGAGAGTCTAATTATAAACAGGCTTTGAGAATTATGAGTAGGAACATTCGTATGTGAGAAAGTGTCAAGTGTCTTCTGAAATAGGCACAATCCCGATGGTCAAAGAAATCATCAGTTCTCAGTGCACAGTGTAAAGTTTTGCACAAATGAGGAGTCAAAATCTAAGTTGGAAGGTAAGCCATCTATGGCTAAAAGCATTTGCATAAACGGGTTCTAGATTGAGAGAACCAAGACTTTAGAAGTTGCAGGTGTCAAAGTCGGCTGTAAAGAACTACAATTTTAGACATAGGTATCTTGTTAAGACCATTTCTCAAGATCTACTAAATCTTTTGAAATGATTTAACTTGGAGGAGATGCGCAAAGTATAGGTGACACCTTGTGCAAAGTTTTATAAAAAACTTTACGTGCCTGATGAATAAATGAATGAGTTATGTGCAGTAGACTTTCTGTGTAGTCATCTTCTTCATAGTTTGTTCAAGATTTTGGAAATTGAGTATTGATCCTCCAAATTGGTGAAGGTTTTGAGTTACTCTTGTTATAGAGGTGCTCTAACTTGAAGAGTAGCTTTTTCTTTTGGAGATTAACACTCTCCATCAGTGGTATCAGAGCAAGACGTATCAAAATTAAAGAAAGGAGGACCCCGACTACTGCAGTTATAAAGAATTCAACACTTGAAGATACAAAAGGTGAAATCTTGGAAGAAAAGCTTGAAAAGGAGGCTAGAAGATATCAAGGAAGAGAAAAGGAACTTTATTCGAAGCAAAGGTAACCTGATTCCTTATAAAGCTTGAAGGATTTAATACACAGGTGAAGAAAGTATGCGAGATTCTCTTCAGATAGAGAAACCGGATAGAGAGAACTATCCAGCATGGTCAATGAGGATGGAAGCTCATCTTATGAGCAAAGACTTGATAGGCTATATTACAGGTGAAGAAGAAAAGCCTCAGTTCAGAGATCCTAGTGTTCCAACTAGGGATGGATTGTCAGATTTGAAGACTTGGATGAAGAGAGATGCTCAAGCTAGGAGCATTATCTATATGGGAGTTAATGACTACTTGCTATCTCACATTAGAGGTCTTGAAAGTGCAAGTGATATATGGAATGCTTTGGAGGAGCATTTCCAAAACACCACAAAGTCAAGGAAGGCATCCTTGTGGGCAGAGTTTACCACATTCAAGAAGAAGGCCTCCATCTCAGATTATGTAACAAGGATGAAGGACATTGCAGATGCATTAGGAGCAGTTGATGAAGATATTGAGAAGGATAAATTGGTAAGGAAAATCCTGACAGGTTTGAGAGGTGATGAAAAATGGAAGCCATTCATTTTGTCTACTGAATTATCACTAGATCATTTTACTCCTGATTTAAATCAGTTGCTAGGACACATCCTAACCTTTGAGCAGGATGTCAAAGGTGAAAGTGATAAAAGTGCAGGTCAAGCAATGTATTCAAAGGATAAGAAGAAGAATATCAAAGGCAAGCAACAAGCAAATGAAGATGAAGGTACAACTAGCCAAGCTAACTTCCTAAGAGGAAGAGGAGGTGGCAAAGGTAGAAGAAGAGGCAGAAGTAATAAAGATGAAGTCAAAGCTTGCAAGATTTTTGGTAAGACAAATCATTTAGCTAATGACTATCGGCATAATACTCAAAATAATGGTGGATATAATCAGAACTTTAATCCAAGAGGAAGAGGTGGCAGAAATCAAAGAGGTAATTTCAGAGGTAGAGGTAGTAGAGGTTATTTTGGAAGAAATGCAGGTAGAGGATTCCAAAGCCAACAATACAACAATACCTACTACAATTATGCTTCAGACCAGAAGGAGGATTCAACATTGATAATGAATGCAACTTTTGAAAGGCAAAGTGAAGACCAAAGATTCTTCTACATTGACTCAGGGTGTAGCAATCACCTGAGTGGCAACATAGCTTTGATCACTGATTTGGAGAATAAGGTAACTAATCATGTAGTTCAAACAGGTGACAATACAAAGCACAATGTGAAGTCAATTGAATCAGTGAAGGCCAAGGATGGAAGTACTCTCTTGAGTAAGGTTTTGTATGTTCCTACAATTTCTAAGAATCTAATAAGTGTAGGACAAATTGTTAAAAAAGGTTATGAAGTTAGGTTCACTAATGAAGGAGTATTTGTGGAAGACCTAGCAATGGGTATAAACAAATTGTTTCAAGGAAGAAAGAAGGAAGATTGTTCACATTGAATATTCAAGGTAACATTGTTCATGCCTTGTTCACATATGAGAACATAAGATCTCTGAGTTAGATCTTTGGCACAAAAGGCTTGGACATTTTAATGAAAGAGGTATTAAAGATATGGTTAACAATGGTTCAATGCTTGGATTGCCTAATGTTGCAGGTCAACATATGACATACAGATGTGAGGCATGTCAATTAGGTAAGGCTCATAAGCAATCCTATTCCAAGCATGGTTTTATGTATTCAGAGAACCTTGAATTGGTACACACAAATCTGTGGGGGCCATCAAAGGATTTCAGTATCAATGGTTCAAGGTATTATGTGATTTATGTTGATGATGCTACCAGATGGATCACTATCTATGTGATCAAAGATAAGTCAGAAGTATTCAATACATTCAAACATTATCATGTGTATGCAGAGAGAATTACACGTCATAAGTTGAAGAGACTAAGGTCAGATGGAGGGGGAGAGTATTTCTCTAATGAGTTCAATGATTACTTGTGGAATGCAGGTATAAAAAGAGAAATTACTTGCAGGTACTCTCCTCAACAAAATGGTGTAGCAGAAAGGAGGAATAGAACTCTTGTTGAGTTTGCAAGATCCATGATGAAGGAGAAAAATTGCCCAAATTATTTGTGGGCTGAGGCTGTAAATACAGCCACATATTTGGTCAATAGATTACCATGTAAAGCTTTGCAGGGTATGACACCATATGAGGCATGGTGGCGTAAGAGACCTACTCTAGATCATTGCAAAGTATTTGGATGTTTGGCATATGCATATGTGCCATCTCAATTAAGACACAAATTGGAACCTAAAGCTGAAAAGTATGTGTTCATTGGATATGATGATAAGCAGATGGGATATAGGTTGTGGAGTCCATCCACAAAAAAATTCCTTGTGTCAAAGGATGTTACATCTGATGAGAAAGGTACTTGGTATGCAGGTACAATCAATATTTATGCAGGTGATGAAGAAGTTGTGAATCAAAATAAAGGTAAATCAAACGTTCAGATATTTGATGAAGAGGAGAACAATGAAGTACAGGTTGAAGTTGAAGAAGTGCCACGGTTTGATCCAGAATGTGATGAACCAGAAACCTCAAGAAGTGGAGAACTCAGAAGGTCATCAAGACACAAATGGCAACCTACAAGGTATAGCTATGACAATTCTTTTTTGGCTATCAAAGATTATGCTTATATGATAAAGGCAGATGAAGACCCTTCTACATATGAAGAGGCAAAAGGTAAGGAAAATTGGGAGAAAGCTATGCAGGAAGAGTATGATGCTGCATTGATGGAGAATTAGACATGGGATTTGGTTCCTAAACCAAATAGTCAGAAGATCATTGGATGCAAATGGGTTTACAAGACAAAGAGGTATGCAGATGGAAGTGTGTCTAGGTATAAAGCTAGACTTGTTGTGAAAGGTTTTGCTCAGACGTATGGTATAGATTATGATGAAACGTATAGTCCTGTGGCAAAGATGACAACTATCAGAACACTCATAGCTATTGCTGCATGTAAAGGTTGGAAATTATGTCAATTAGATGTGAAGAACACTTTTCTAAATGGTTACATTTCAGATGATGTTTTCATGGAGCAACCACAAGGATTCAGAAATGAAAGGTATCTAGATCATGTATGTAAGCTCAAGAGAGCTTTGTATGGTTTGAAGCAGGCCTCAAGGGCATGGAATTAGAGACTTGTGAAGTTCTTGAAAGAACTTGGTTTCCAAGTATCTAAAAGAGATAGTAGCTTGCTTGTTAAAGCAAGTGATGATGGGTTCATTTACATGTGCATATATGTTGATGATATAATTCTTACAGGTACAGATGAGAAAGGCATTCAAAGCCTAAAGAAGCAAATGGAAAAAGAGTTCAAGATTAGTGACTTGGGAGACTTGTCATATTTCTTGGGCATGGAGATCTCATACACTCAACATGGAGTGTATGTAACTCAAGAAAGGTATTTGAAAAACTTGTTGGTCAAGTTTAAAATGGATGACTGCAGGGTAGCACCTACACCAATGGAGGTGCATCACAAATTGAGCAGATATGGAGGAGAAGAGTTCAAGGACATGAAGCTATATCAAAGTTTGGTTGGTATTTTGATCTATGCTACATTAACTAGGCCTGATTTGTCATATGAAGTTGGAGTATTGTCTCAAATATTCATGCATTGTCCTAGGAAAGAACATTGGGTTGCAGGACAAAGAGTGTTGAGGTACATTAAGGGTACACTCAAAGAAGGTTTGTATTATGGTTTTACATTAGATACAAATATCAAGATATATAGTGATATAGATTGGGCACGTAATCCTGATGATAGGAGATCAACATATGGATACTTGTGTTATGTGGGAGATAAGTTAATTTCATGGTGTTCAAAGAAGCAACACACAATTGCTTTATCATCCACAGAGGCTGAGTACAAAGGTATGGCGGAAGCTGCAAAGGAAGTGATATGGCTTAAAACTCTTATGAAGAGTTTTGACATCATTCAGAGTATACCTACTATTCATGGAGATAACATGAGTTCATTGTATTTAGCTGCTAATCCTGTTTTTCATGCCATGACTAAACATATTGAGATTCAATATCATTTCCTAAGAGAGAAGGTGATGGATAAAGAAATTGAAGTTATACATACTTCAACAAAAGGTCAGATAGCTGATATGCTAACCAAAAGCTTGGATGGACCAAAGCTACAGAGATTCAAAGACATGGCAGCAATAAAGAAGCTAGAGAAAACCTCAATTGATGATTGAGGGGAAGTTGTTGGTGCAAGGAAATCAACAATTGAAGCTTTGATGAAGAATTGAAGTCAAGGACTGAAGAAAAGATCAAGTTATGAAGCATGAAGGAAGTGCATATCCAGAAGATGAAGATGTGTACACATATGTACATTAATTTAGAGTTAGCTCACTTATACTTTTGAATAGTTATGAGTTTGTAAATATTTGACTATATATACAAGGAAAAATGTCGGGCCAAATATGAGAGAGAATGTTAGAGAACATTTTGAGGAGAATTAAAAGTCATTGGACACTTGGAAAGAGTGAAAAATATAGCTCTCTCATCTAGATATAAAGTTTTTCCAGAGATGAAGAAAAGTTGCACCTGATTTTTCTATGTATTCTCCTTCTCTGCTTGATCATTTCAAGAATCCTTTTGTAGGTGTCTAATTCCATAGTTAATGAGTCTATGGTTAAATTTTGAGAGTCTAATTGTAAATAGGCTGTGAGAATTATGAGTAGGAACATTCATATGTGAGAAAGTGTCAAGTGTCTTCTGAAACAGGCGCAATCCCGAATGTCAAAGAAATCGTTAGTTCTCAGTGCACAGTGTAAAGTTTTGCACAAATGAGGAGTCAAAATCTATGGAAGGTAAGCCATCTATGGCTAAAAGCATTTGCATAAACGGGTTCTAGATTGAGAGAACCAAGCTTTAGAAGTTGCATGTGTCAAAGTCAATTGTAAAGAACTATAGTTTTAGACATAGGTAACTTGTTAAGATCATTTCTCAAGATCTACTGAATCTTTTGGAATGATTTAACTGTTGGAGCAAATCTATGACAGACCTAAGTATTGTCTTGAGTCCCACAAAGTCATAGAAGAAGCTTTAAAATGAAGACTATGTAAAGTTCACTTGTGAACTACCTCTTGTAACTTTTGAAGACTTTACTTAATGTAAAAGTAGAAAGAATCTTAAGTGGTTGAGTCCACTTGATCAAAAAGGGAAAGAGGAGCCACAAATTTGTGATTTGTGCTAGATAGAGAATCAAATCAATCACTAATTGATTGGAGAGTGATTGAGGGGAGTTAGCCTCCCAAGATCAACTATAAATACATGGTAGTCTTAGTCGTGGTTAAGTGAAGTCCTCCAAGAGCTGAGCTTTATGCCATATCAAGGTGTGATTACAAGGCACACATATGTATCAGTAAGTCCATTGTATTGTACAATCAATATAATTTCATTTCATGATCATTCAAGTTCATATTTCCATGTTCTTGTGAAGTCTACTACTCACTGCCATATCTCTTAGTTTTCTCAGTCAGATTGCAGAGATGGTTTCTCTGAGCTTGGTGCATCATTTTTAGTGATTTCACTTGGTAAAGTTAGCTCTACATGTCTACTATATGCTCATCAACTTTCATGTCATTTGAGTATTGCAAAAGTCAGTTATGTTCAGTTGAAGTCAACCCTGTCTGTTCATTTTCACTTCAGTGTCAGGTACCTGACTTTTTTACTCATCTTGTCAGAGCTGTTTCTCAGTGTGTACTTACCCAAATTCAATGTTGTCAAGCTTGTTGGATTCAGCATACTGTCTAGTATAAGCATACAAAGTTTCATAATCATTGGATTCGTAAAGCTTGAGGTATGTTCATTTTTCTGCTCATTGGTCTCATTACTATAGCAGCCCATGAAAATCGGGATGATGTCATCACTTGCCAAACGTCATTCTCAATTTGTGGTTCATTATTTTTTATGAGATTACTCTTGAATGTTAGATCTTTAAGTTAACTAGACTTCCCCAAAAGGAATTAAGCTAATTACTGCTGTGCTCAAAGAATTATGCAAAACACTGGACAGATGTATGAACCAAAATAGCAAGTTCTTCACCTATGAGCTAACTCTAACTTATCTATTTTGATCTATCTTTTTGAGAGTGATCTTCGAAAGTACATAGGGTGTCTAATACATCCATTGGCAAGCTAAAAGGGCCCACCATATACTCCTGGAGTTCATTTGGCTGGTGTAGATCAAGGATTTTGCAACACCTCTTCATCTTCAAGCACATGCCTATCCATCTCTTCACAGTGGTATCAGAGCAAGGTTGGACAACATGGCAGATGAATTTCCTTCATCAATTGAAAAATTGGATAGAGCTAATTACTCAGCTTGGTCATTAAGGATGGAAGCTTATCTCCAAGGTAGAAGTTTATATGGTCATGTGGCTAGAGATGAAGTTATGCCAAGTTTCAGGAACAAAAGTCAACCAACACAAGAAGAGCAAGAAAGATTGAGCACATGGTGCTCCAAGGATGCACTTGCAAGGTCTTATCTCCTCAACTCTATCTCCCCCCAAGGCTTTCTCCAAGGCTTATGACTTAAGGCGGCGACCAAGGCATAGACCTTGGCATACCTTGTCATCCGAGTCACCGAAGTCACCATTGGTTGTGCGCGACAGAGGACCTCAACGATCAAGGAATATAGAGGTTCCCAGTACTTCCGGGGAGGTCACCCATCCCAGTACTGTTCCCCCCAGAGCTCGCTTAACCATGGCAATCTCTTGCCACTAAGCTACACTCTTGTGGTGTCTGAAGAAGGGGAAAGACTAAGGTTGACATTACCTTGAACAAGTTTTGGTCTCTCAAAGCTTCATTGTTTGCTTTCAAAGCCTATTTCTGAAGCAAATTTGGGGTGTTTTTGGAGCCATTTTGGAGTACTTTTCGCACATAGTTCTCTTCACACAGGTCCAAGAACATTAAGAAGAGTGTTCTTTGTACTTCTCAGATAATAAATATCAACCTTTGGGGCTGTATTTTCAGCCACACTCGTAAAACTATAGGTTTCTCGAGAGGTTCTCAGTTTTGGTGGGAGCAGTCGCTGCAAATTTATGCAGGTTTTTTAAGCCTAAAACATCAGAGTTGACAGAAACTTGCAGGTGTTATTTGCTAGTTTTTTGGGCTGTGTATTCAATCTTTTAGTGTCATTTTACTGCATATATTGAGCACATACACACCATGTACGCTTCTGTGGATACCACTTATGTACATCCATGTGGTCATGGATATAGCAATTACGTTCTTTGCATAAAGCCTTTTACGTTTGATAAAGAGGGTCGTGGTGAGGTTTTCTTAACTAGGAGGCACCCAGATATCGGGGTTCTCTTTGGTGATGCAGGTGGAAGACTTACCCAGCCTCGCCATAGGAGATGTATGATAGTTGTTCATAGGTGCTCGATAAGCCTAGTTGGCTTTTATTGGGTAACTGAGTATATGTAGTGGAGTTAGTGATTCACTATGCAGGTAGACATGTCAGTACTTGCAGTTTTATGATACTTTGACACTGGTCATATGCTAATTTTGCAAAGGATACTCTGGCAAAATTTTTCCTGTTTTTTGGTTTAGTCAACTATACAGTGGTCCATTTACTCCTTGATACACTTATTTGTTGGTGTTTGGACTCTTCTAGCTCCATTATCATTCTATTCAGTTCTCTACCATCATGGCATCAGAGGTCTCAGGCACATCCGGTGGATCAGGGTCAAGTGCTAGTGTTCCGAGGAGGAGCTATAACTTGCAGGGCAAAGACCATTTTGAGATCCGAAAATTTGATGGCACAAACTTTGCTCTATGGAAGAATCAGATTAAAGATGTGCTGATTCAAAGGAGGCAATGGAAGCCAGTAAATGGGATTTCAAAGAAGCCTGCTGACATGGATGAAGATGATTGGGATGAGTTAAATGAAATGGCCAGGTCTACAATTCGCTTGCACCTGGCAGATAATGTTTACTTTACAGTATTAGACTGTGAAAGTGCAGAGGAGCTTTGGAAGAAGTTATGCAATACATATGAAAAAGAGACGGCATCAAATAAAGTGTATCTGATGAGAAAATTATATGACCTTCGTATGAAGGACACAGATAGTGTTGCTGCTCATCTAAATGAGTTTGATGCTATATTCTCCCAGTTACAAGCTCAGAAAATGGATATGGATAATGAAATGAAAGCAGTATTGTTGTTATGCACCCTACCATCATCATGGGATACGTTTTGCACAGCTATTAGCAACAGTGCTCCTGGTGGTAAACTCGTCTATGATGACATATGTGGAGCACTCTTGAGTGAGGAGATTCGTAGAAAATCTATGGTTGGCACTCGGAGTTCGTGATTCTTACCAAGGAAAGAATCAGCAACGTGGTAGGAGCAAGAACAAGGAAAAGAATGGTCAACGGAATAAGAGTAGAAGTAAATCAAGGAAGAGGGATATCGAATGCCATTATTTTCATAAGAAAGGACACATGAAGAAAGACTGTTATGCATTAAAGAATGCTAAAGGTAAAGGACAGAATGTTGATGGGCATGTTAAACAATTACCTGCACCATCTACTTCGAGTGTGAAGATTGAAGAAATTAATGTTATTTCTGATGATGCTGATGTGTTGACACTTGATAGTACTGTGCCATTTGAGGCACTTATGGCTGATTCTCTTTCCCACACCTGGCTGCTAGACTCTGGTGCTTCTTTCCATGTGACACCACATAGAGAATGGTTCTCTAATTATGCAGCAAAGTCTCTTGGTACCGTGAGACTTGGTGACCCTTACCAGTGTGATGTTGTGGGGATTGGAGATGTGGTTGTGCAGTCCATTGATGGTTCAAAATTTACTATGCATAATGTACGCCATGTACCTCAGTTATCACGCAGTTTGATGTCAGTTGGTCAACTTGATGACCTTGGTTACAAGTGTTCTTCTATGCTCAGTCCTTTCGTATATCAAAGGGCAATATGGTTATTGCAAAAGGAAGCAAAGTTGGCTCACTTTATCCTTTATTTGTATCACAAAAAGAACACTTGTTAACTGTTACTGAAGAGCCTATGGCTTGTATTTGGCATGGTCGTTTGGGCCATATATCTCGTAGTGGAATGGAAAATCTTTCTCGTTTTGGCTACTTACCTGTGTTATCTTTCTCTGATTTTTCATTTTGTGAGCATTGTCAATATGGAAAGCAAACCAGAAATGTGCATAGAACGCACATTGACTCTTCAATTCAGCCTTTAGATCTCGTTCATACAGATGTGTATGGTCCTATGCCCACTAGGTCCTTAGGTGGTTCTCTTTACTTTGTCACTTTCATAGATGATGCTACTAGAAAAGTCTGGGTATATCCTATCAAATCAAAGGATGATGTATTCCCTACTTTCAAAAAATGGCTTGCTTCAGTTGAGACCGAAAAAGGAACTAAGCTTAAGGCTTTACGTTCAGATAATGGGGGTGAGTATACCTCACATGAATTCAGTCTTTTCTATCAGTCTAGAGGGATTCGTAGAGAGTTTACAACTCCCTATACCTCGATACAGAATGGTGTAGCTGAGAGGATGAATAGAACTATTCAAGATAGAGTAGTCTCTATGTTGCATCATGCAAAACTCTCATAAGGTTTTTGGGCAGAAGCAGTATTGACTGCAATTCATGTGACTAACCTTTCACCCAGTACTACCAAAGGTCTGAAAGTGGCACAAGAGTTATGGACAGGGAAACCACCATATTATGCTCATCTTTGAGTTTTTGGGTGTGAAGCATATGTTCATATACCCAAGAATCTTAGACAAAAGTTGGACCATAAGTCAAAGAAATGCATTTTTCTTGGATATGGTCGAGAAGGACAATTTGGATATCGCTTATGGGATCCTAAAACACGGTCAGTGATCAGAAGTAGTGATGTCATTTTTAATGAGTCTAAGATGCATAAACAACCCATTAAGGAGGTTGAAGTTAGAAGAGTGGTGTTTGAGGATACTAGTCCTCTGGTTAGCATGCATAAAAATGATGCACATAGGGATGTTCAAGAGAATGTCCATTCAGATCAGTCTGCACATGTTCCTGTTCAGCAACCATTGAGATGTTCTGCACGTGTCTCATATCACCTGACAGATATGTTCCACGTTTAGATTTTGTTATGCTAATAGATGCTGGTGAGCCTTCTTGCTACAAAGAGGCTATGCAGACAGAGGATCATGTTAAGTGGGAGCGTGCCATGAAGAGTGAGTTGGATTCTATTCACAAGAATGGTACTTGGGACTTAGTACCTTTGCCAAAGGGCAGGAAAGCTTTACCATGTAAATGGGTATATAAGGTAAAATTCACATCAGATAGTGCTTCCCCAAAATATAAAGCACGACTTGTTGCAAAGGGTTTTAAGCAACAACATGGTGTTGATTTTGAGGAAATCTTCTCTCGAGTGGTCAAGATGACTACTTTGCGCATGTTGCTTGGATTCATTGCAATGGAGGACTTAGAGCTAGTCCAAATGGATGTGAAAACAACTTTCTTGCATGGAGATCTTACAGATGAGATCTATATGGAACAACCAGAGGGTTATGTAGTCCGTGGCAAGGAAAGTCTAGTTTGTAAGCTCAAGAAGAGCTTGTATGGACTTAAATAGTCTCCTAGACAATGGTACCAAAAGTTTGATGCTTTTATGAAGTCCCAAGGCTATTCTCGGAGCAATGAGTATCATTGTCTCTACACAAAGAGATGCTATGATGGCAGCTTGATATGCTTGATACTTTATGTCGATGATATGTTGATTGCTAGGAAGTCCTCTTATGATTTGTCAATTCTCAAAAAGAAGTTGAGTCAAACATTTGATATGAAGGATTTGGGGGATGCCAAACATATTCTTGGCATGCGCATTACTCGTGATAGGAGTAAAAGATGCATATACTTGTCTCAAAGTGAGTACATATCCAAAGTACTTCATCGGTTCAATATGCAGGGTGGAAAGGCATTGAGTACACCTTTACCCACATATGTGAAATTGAGCAAGGATGACTGCCCCAAATCAGATGAGGAATAGGAATTCATGAACAAAATTCCCTATCAGCCTGCTATTGGTAGTCTCATGTATGCTATGGTAGCTACGAGACCAGACATTGCATTTGCAGTGGGAGTTGTGAGCAAATATATGTCTAATCCTGGAAAGAAACATTGGGAAGCGGTCAAGATGATTTTGAGATATCTGAGTGGCACTAAGGACAAGTGTCTATGCTTAGGTAGAGGGAAAGCATCCATTATTGGTTACACAGATTCTGACTATGCTCGTTGTGTAGACAATTGTAAGTCTACATCAGGGTACATTTTTCATTTTGCTGGAGGTGCTATCTCTTGGAGATCTCATCTTCAAGAATGTACAACTGTTTCCACCACAGAAGCAGAGTATGTTGCAACAAGTGAGGCATGTAAGGAAGCATTGTGGCTTTCTCATCTTGCTTGTGATATGGGTTTACCTCAGCAT
The DNA here is from genome assembly GCA_020310875.1 of Ceratopteris richardii. Taxonomy (NCBI): domain Eukaryota; kingdom Viridiplantae; phylum Streptophyta; class Polypodiopsida; order Polypodiales; family Pteridaceae; genus Ceratopteris; species Ceratopteris richardii. The sequence goes on from CM035433.1 coordinate 133,893,122, forward strand.
GTACCTCACTTGCTTAGTGATAGTCAGAGTGCCATTGCTTTGGCTAAGAATCCGGTCTATCATGCAAAGACCAAGCACATTGAGGTGAGGTATCACTTCATTAGAGATTGCTTAGCCAATGAGAGCATTATTCTTTATAAGGTTCACACTCGAGATAATGTTGCAGATGCTTTGACTAAAGCTCTACCACAGGATAGCTTTCGACACTGTTGTCACTTGATGGGGGTTACTTGATTCTTGATCTTACGTAGTCACTTGTATACTATGTAACATGCCCATCAGGTGGGAGGTATAGTTTGTATACTTACACTTAGGTATTCTTTATCATTCTTTATTTTTCTTCCATACTTACTCTGGCCATATTGGCCTCTAGTGCGAGATTGTTACCGTTAGTGTCCATATGAAAGGCCAAATGGCCACCAGACACTTCTTTGTATATGTTCTTTAATAAAACATATAGTGGCCTGGTCAGTCATCGACTGTAAGTTCGACCGCATTTGTAAGACCTAAGAAGTCTGTCTTCGTGCTCCCTGTGTACTGTGTTTTCGGCTTATTCTATAGCCTCTGTGCGGAGTACTGCATGCGGCCTGTGGAGCTCGGTTTTCTACTCCGAGCATATCGTCATGGAGCTCTCGAGAAGGAGAGCGCACTGTGCTGCATCGCCGTCAAAATACTTCACATATCAAGTTAACTATGCAGGTAGAGGAAGACATGGCAGAGGTAGAGGAAGAGGAGGTAGACAAGGCAGGGGGAGATCCCAAGACTCCAGCTCATGTTGTATTTGTGGATTAACTAATCATACAACTGAAAATTGCTTTAGGAATTGCACGAATCAAAGAGGCAAGGGATACAATAGAGGAAGTTATGGCTACTCAAGAGGAAGGTTCAACAATTATCATGGCAACTACAACAACTACAATCATTCAAACTATCAAGGAGGCTACAAAGGAAGGAGAGACTTCAATAACTACACAGAATACTCAAACAAAGAGGATTCATTATTGATCATGAACATGGCTATGCCACAAGGTAAATCTGATGAGCATGTTTTCTACATAGATTCAGGTTGTTCAAATCATGTGGCAGGAAATGTGGCACTCCTATCAGATTTGGAAGATCCAAGGAATAAGCATGAGGTACAAAGAGGAGATGACACAAGACATCTTGTGGAGAAAATAGGCAATGTCAAAGCACCTGATGGAAACATCAACTTATGCAGTAAGGTACTCTATGTCCCTACCATTACAAAGAATTTGATGAGTGTTGGGCAGATAGTAGAGAAAGGGTTGCAAGTCAGGTTCACAAAAGTAGGAGCATTTGTTGAAGATCCAAGTCAAGGATCCAGAAGAATTGCAAAAGGTGAAAAGACAGGTAGATTGTTCACATTTGAATTACAAGACACTAGAAACATTGCTCTCTTTATTTATGGTAGTGAGACACTCACAGAATTGGAAGTATGGCACAAAAGGTTAGCACATATTGGTTAAAGGTCATTAAAGCAAATTTGCAGGGACCAAAGTGTACTTGGACTCCCTAATTTGTCAAAACAACATATGATTTATAAGTGTAGTGCATGTCAATTTGGAAAGTATCACATGTTACCATTCATGAAGAAAGGTTATATGCATGGAGATCTCTTGGAGTTCGTTCATACAGATGTATGGGACCTAGCAAGGAAGCTTCAATATCTGGATCAAGGTATTATGTCTCCTTTATTGATGATTGCAGCAGATGGACTATTCTATTCTTTATGAAACACAAAGATGAAGTTTTTTCATGTTTCAAAAGATATCTGGCTCTCGTGGAGAATCAAACAGGTAAATCACTAAAAAGGCTAAGGTCAGATGGAGGGGGAGAATACTTCTCCCATGAGTTTGATTCTTTTCTTCAAGAAAGAGGAATCAAAAGAGAGGTAACTACAAGGTACACTCCTGAGCAAAATGGAGTGGCAAAAAGGAGGAATAGGACAATTGTTGAAGCTGCAAGGTCCATGTTAAATGAAAAGCATTTACCTAATTACTTATGGGCTGAGGTTGTATCTACAGCCACTTACTTGATTAATAGGTTGCCTTCAAAATCCCTTGATGGGATGACTCCATATGAGGCTTGGAATGGAAGAAGACCAAGCTTAGATCATTGTAAAATTTTTGGATGTATTGCTTTTTCTCATGTTCCTTCACGGGTTAGAGGCAAGATGGATCCAAAGGCAGAAAGGTGTGTATTTATTGGATATGACAACAATCAAAAGGGCTACAGGTTATACAACCCTACCAACAAAGGATTCTTGGTAAGCAGAGATGTAGATTTTGATGAAAACAATTCATGGTATGAAGATTCATGCAGGAAGGTCAGTTTACCATATGATCTTGAAGAAGATTTTCCAAAGCTTGGTAGAGAACAACCAAAGATTGAAGAAAAAGACACCTCAGAGGATGATGAAGAATCTTAGATGGAAAATATCAAAGCATGGAAGTCTAAAGGTAAAGCAAAATTGCAAGAACTTGGACATGAGGTAGAATCATCACATCATGGCCTAAGAAGATCTATGAGGGAAAAGAAAAAACCAGAAAGGTATGGGTTTGACACCTCATTAGTAACTAAACATTCTATCTACATAGCACAGGACATAAACCAAGAGGAGCCATCATCCTTTGAAGCGGCCAAAGCAAAATCAGAATGGAAGCATGCAATGAAGGAAGAGATTGAAGCACTTGAGGAAAACAACACTTGGGATTTGGTACCCAATACTTCATCCATGAAGGTAATAGGCTCAAGATGGGTCTATAAACTCAAGAAGAATTATGATGGTTCCATTAATAGGTATAAGGCAAGGCTTGTAGCAAAAGGCTTTGCACAAACTCAGGGAATTGATTATGAGGAGACCTTCTCTCATGTGGCAAAGATGCCTACTATTAGGGTTTTGCTTAGTATTGCCTCTTCCAAGAATTGGAATATACTTCAACTAGATGTAAAGAATGCATTCTTGAATGGTTGGATAACAAAAGAGGTATATATGGCACAACCACCTGGTTTTGAGAATCAAGTTTATCCTGATTATGTGTGTAAACTTAACAAAGCATTGTATGGTCTCAAGCAAGCTCCAAGAGCTTGGAATTTGAGGCTTGGTTCATTCTTGTAGGACAAAGGCTTTCAACCAAGCAATGCAGCTCCTTCACTCTTTATTAAAAAGAGTAATTCTGAGATCATCTACCTATGTGTATATGTAGATGATATTATATTGACAGGAAATGATGCAGATGGTATGTAGAAGATCAAAGATCAGATGAGAGAGGAGTTCAAAATAAGTGATTTGGGTTCACTTACCTACTTCCTAGGTTTGGAAGTTGTCTACAAAGATCGTGGTTTGTTTCTCACTCAAAGAAAGTACATTAAGGACATGTTGGCAAAATTCAAGGTGCAAGATTGTAAGATTGCAAGTACTCCAATGGAGGTCAATAATAAATTGAGCTCACATGAAGGTGAACTCATAGAGGACATCACATCATATCAAAGTCTAGTGGGTAGTCTCAACTATGCCACATTGACAAGAGTAGATATATGTTATAGTGTGAGTGTGCTAAGTCAATTTATGCACACACCAAGGAAACCACATATGGATGCTGCCAAAAGGATTCTCAAGTATCTCAAAGGAACCATAATTGAAGGACTTTATTATCCTTATGTATCTGATTTAGGTTTGAAGCTATTTTCTAATGCAGATTGGGCTGGCTCCAAGGAAGATAGAAGGAGCACTTCAGGTTATCTTATCTTTGCACGTTCAAAGCTTATTTCATGGTCATCCAAGAAGCAACCCACAGTTTCTCTCTCTTCTACTGAAGCTGAATATAGAGGTCTTGCCATAGCTACACAAGAAGCTATGTGGATGAAGACATTAATCAAACATCTTGGATTGGAGTTTGGAACTCCAACTATTTTTGGTGACAATATGAGTTCTATTCACTTAGCTGCTAATCCTATTTTTCATGCAAGGAATAAACATATTGAAGTTCATTATCACTATGTACGAGAGAAGGTTCTAAGCAAAGAGATTCAAATATCATATGTGTCCACTCATCAACAATGTGCAGATATTCTAACCAAAGCATTGGATGGTACAAAGCTCTGCAAATTCAAGGCTATGATTGGTTTGCAGGTAATCTTGGAAGATTGAAGACCTCAAGCATACTTGGCTGGAGGGGGAGCTGTTGGAGCAAATCTACGACAAGCCTAAGTATTGGCTTGAGTCCCACAAAGTCATAGAAGAAGCTTTAAAATGAAAACTATGTAAAGTTCACTTGTGAACTAGCTCTTGTAGCTTTTGAAGACTTTACTTAATGTAAAAGTGAAAGAATCTTAAGTGGTTGAGTCCACTTGATCAAAAAGGGAAAGAGGAGCCATGAATTCATGATTTGTGGTAGATAGAGAATCAAATCAATAACTAATTGATTGGAGAGTGATTGAGGGGAGTTAGCCTCCCAAGATCAACTATAAATACATGGTAATCTTAGTCGTGGTTAAGTGAAGACCTCCAAGAGCTGAGCTTTATGCCATATCAAGGTGTGATTATAAGGCACACATATGTATCAGTAAGTCGATTGTATTTTACGATAAATATACTTTCATTTTCATGATCATTTGAGTTCATATTTCCATGTTCTTATGAAGTGTACTACTCACTGCCATATCTCTCAGTTTTCTTAGTTAGATTGCAGAGATGGTTTCTCTGAGCTTGGTGCATCCTTTTCAGTGATTTAACTTGATAAAGTTAGCTCTATAAGTCTACTATATGTGCATCAATTTTCATTTCATTTGGGTATTGCAATATGCAGTTATGTTCACTTGAAGTCAGCCCTGTCTATTCATTTTCACTTCTCTGTCACGTACCTGACTTTTTTACTCATCTTGTCAGAGCTATTTCTCAGTGTGTACTTAACCAAATTCAATGATTTAAAGCTTGCTGGATTCCAAATACTGTCTAGTATAAGCATACAAAGGTTCATAATCATTGGCTTCGTAAATCTTGAGTTATGTCCATTTTTCGGCTCCCTGGTATCATTACGATAGCAGCCCGTGAAAATCGGGATGATGTCATCACTTGCTAAACATCACTCTCAGTGTGTGGTTCATTATTTTTTATGATATTACTCTTGAAATTTATCTCTTTAAGTTACCTAGACTTCCCCAAAAGGAATTAAGCTAATTACTGTTGTGCTCATAGAATTATGCAAAACACTCGACAGGTGTATGAACCAAAATAGCAAGTTCTTCACCTCTGCGCTAACTCCAACTTATTTGTTTTGATCTATCTTTTTGAGAGTGATCTTCCAAGGTACATAGGGTTTCTAATACATCCATTGGCAAGCTAAAAGGGCCCACCATATACTCCTGGAGTTCATTTGGCTGGTGTAGATCAAGGATTTTGCAACACCTCTTCATCTTCAAGCACATACCTATCCATCTCTTCACATTAACTTGGAGGAGATGTGCAAACTATAGGCGACACCTTGTGGAAAGTTTTATAAAAAACTTTACATGTTTGATAAGTAAATGAACGAGTTATGTGCAGCAGACTTTTTGTGTAGTCATCTTTTTCACAGTTTGTTCAAGATTTTGGAAATCGAGTATTGATCCTCCAAATTGGTGAAGGTTTTGAGTTACTCTTGTTATAGAGGTGCTCCAACTTCAAGAGTAGCTTGTTCTTTTGGAGATTAACAATCTCCATCAGGAATTATAGCTTCAGGGGTGTGTGTTTGTATGATTATTAACTTGATTTTTGTGCTAGTTCTTATTTTTAAAGTTTAATTTTCTTAATGGTCCTTTTTTCCCAGTTATAAGCTAAAAGAATTGAAAGAGGAGAAAAGTGTTATTTTTATATATTATTGAGGAAGCAACCATTGAGATAATATGCGTAATGCTATCCTCTCACTCCGTTCTAGTTTGGATAGTTCAGTTCCGTTTTCTTTGGTGCATCCACGTGTGGTTGTGGACATATGCATAGGGGAACTATACCTCTATTGAATGCTTCCATTGCAACTTGTTGTACGTATATCTTAAAAAACGTTATGTGTGTGTACACACACACACACACAACATCAAATTAGATCATTTTAATGCAACATCAAATAGCGCTTAAATATTCCATCTTTTATTTACTTGATCTCGTTTGTCTGTGTGAACGTAGGTGTTTGAAAAGCACTACGAGGAAGGACATAATCATTGTCTTAGTTCTTGGAAATAGAGGTCTTATATGCCTAGGCTGAGGTCTAGAGTTGGGGTTTGCGTACATGACATTCGCATAATCTGGCTCCCAACCAGATTCACTGGGTTCTTCATAATAGTATGACTCATTATGCTTGGGTCACTTTCTAATAGCAATGGTGTTACTGGGACTATGGCTTTGTTCAGATTTTGTTCTGCAGATGCATATTTCACTAGAATCACATTGGTTGGAGTAGGGGGTTGTTGCGCTAGGACTGGTTGAGGTCTCTACTGCCCTTGATAGGGTGGTTGGTAGGGTTGCTGGGGCCTACCATACTGTTGTGGGGTTTGGAATCTGCCCTGTTGTGGATATGGCTGAGGGTAATTTTGACTGACAGTTTGTTTGTTATAAGGGCATTCTTGTGCAGTGTGGTTGGTGTACCTTTGCTCAATGGTGCAGTATTGGCTACTAGGATTCACTTGGGGTTGGGCCATAATGCGACATGCACTTGCCATATGAACTCCTCCACAGTTATAGCATCGTTTCCCTGGGGCAAATCTAGGAATTTGCTTGCCAGAGACGCCTAATTTCTGAGCTACCTTTTCTGCTAGATCCTCAATCGACGTGGATTGTGAGGAAGCAAGGCTAGTAGAACTATCTGAATCTTTATAGATCTTTGAGAGCTCTAATTCCTCCCCTAGATTGTCTTCGATGTCTATGCACATGCGTACACACTCTTCTATGGATCTAGGGTCCTTCAAGTACACGTATGATCTCAATTTGGTACTTAGCAATCCATCTAGAAATAAGGCCACTTGTTTGGCTAGAGTGGGTAACTCTGGAACACGGCATCTCTCAAGGTATTGCCTAAACCTTCTTCCTGTGAGTCTCACTATCTCTTGAGGTGTTTGCTTGAAGCTGTATATCAGGGAGGATGTGTTATGCCTAATACCATTCGTGGAAAACGCAATGATGAACACTTCAAGAAGTTGATCTATATTTCTGAACTTACCTTGGTGAAGCGGTTGAAACCAAGTCAATGCAGTGTTCTTGAGGGTTAGGCCAAAAGCATTGTATTGAGTGAACAAGTCTTCAACTTGCTTAGCTCTCAAAACTTGCCTAAACTCTGCTACGTGATCATAAGAGTCTCCTATGCCACCGAAGCAAGTCTTCATGGATTTAACCAATTGTGTAGGCCTCAAGGTTCTAGTGTGTTCTCTAGGCCTTGGCAGAGGGAGCTCGTCTGCATTTCTTGGATTCTTTGGGTCTCTCTGTCTCTCCCTGTCCACCCTATGCGTCTGAGTCCTCGTTCTTTCTCTTCCTAGTGGGTTAGCAAAGCTCACCTCGGGTCTATCTCTACTCCTTTCTCTTTGAGTCCCATGAGCTTGAGATGTTCTAGCTCCTTGGTGACCATACGACATAATGGATCAAGGTTGGGGAAAAACAAATTCACCCTTCCATGTGTATGTGTGCCTTCCATGCTCTGAGACCACAAAGATCCTCTCAGAAGCATCATCTAAGTAGGTCACTTTTCCTAGGTTGTCAGGATCTTTGAGTTCATATATGGTAAGTGTCCCTACTTCCTTAGGCTTCTCAGGCTTATACCTCCAAAAGGTCTCATCCCTCTCTCGATTCACGAGCAAATCTATGCTCCTATTGTCTTGGGGAACCCACTCTGGAGTAATGATTCTGGTCAAGATTGATTTGCCTCGGGGAGTTCTCGGCTCTCTTCCTAAGTTTCCTTGCTCTATGTCGCCTATGTCAACCTCTGCGATCACATTTCCGAACACGTTTGTCCTATCTGGAAGGGTGGTGAGCACATAAATCATTCCTTCTTTATCTAGATATGCTCCATTTTTTAACTTGACTACTGGATGTTCTAGTCCATGGGGTTGATCTGGGTTTTTAGTCTGGACCACAGATCTTCTCAGGCCGTCTTCGTAGATGCGAGCACCTAGACGATTGGTCCTGATATATTCCAATTGAGTCTTGTAAGGTCCTTCTGGATTTTTTAGGCACACCACTCCTGAACTACCTACTGGTCTCTCCATGTTATAGAACATCTCAGAATCGCTTGTTTCTAAACTTAGAGTGTATGGATAATCACTCAATTGTTGGGCCCAAGACCTAGCAGTATGATTGACACTAGCTTCAAAAGACCTAAGGCTTTGTCTGTCTCTGCCTAAGTGTTTCCCTGACCTAAGGTTCATATGTCTGGTTTCTCTACCCCCTTGTCCCAAGTACAATCTCGTTGCAGGTTAGTTCATATCAATCACTTTGTTCTTTTTAGTTGATTATTGTGTTAACCCTTGCTTGAAATCACATCGTCAGGAATACTTAAGTAAATTTTCGCACTTGATAATTGATCGATTCAAATTTACTTTTGTCCCTTAGAGTTTTCGCACTTCAGACCCTCTTATTGCTTGTACTTAGTTGATTAGTTCTCTTGGACTTGATTTGTGCCTAGCATCGCTTTAATTACTCACCACACCTAAGTCGCACTTAGCCTAAGCTAGGAATTGACAAAGGGGGGTTGAGAGAACTTCCAACCTCCAATCACTTGTTGCTCCGATCACTACACAAGCCTAGGAAGCCTTCTCCCTAGCTTGGTATCTGCCCTTGCTAGCTTGCTTTGGATGCCTTGATTGCTCACAATGTTCCTGCAAAGGTTCACAAGTTAATATGGCCCTTTATCACAATGAATTGATAGACATACATCAAGAAGTATAGCCCCCTTTTTGAACAGCTCACTGTGCCCCCACAATTCCTATGACCACCTATTCCCACCTAATGGCTACTTTAAAAATACATGTTATAAGACTCCACATATGACTCTTACAAAAACGAGTCAAGATCCACGTAGGATTCTCAACGACCTTTCCAACGAGACCAAACTCTCATCAATCGGAGTTTGTATGGTGAAGTTATGACCATTCAGACACTTGGGGGTCAAAACAGGTTCTCAGGGTTCAGTATTTATCTAGGGTTTTCTAGTTGCTTTGCCCACTCATAAGACTCTAAGGTAGTCCCAATTTGTCAAAAATCATGCCAAAAATTACCACAATTACACCCCCAAAAAATATGCATAAAATCGGTGTATTGTGATAACTCAGGTTGGTGTGTCACGATAGGTGGGTGTGTCGTGATAGGTCGGTGTGTCACGATAGGTTGGTGTTTCGCGATAGGTCGGTATGTCATGATAGATCAGTGTGTCACGATAGGTCGGTGTGTCACGATAGGTTGGTGTGTCGTGATAGGTCGGTGTGTCGTGATAGATCAGTGTGTCACGATAGACCAGTGTGTTGCGATAGGTCGGTGTGTCACGATAGCTCGGTGTGTCATGATAGACCAGTGTGTCGTGATAGGTTAGTGTGTCACGATAGCTCGCTGTGTCATGATAGACCGGAATATGGCGAATTCTAATGATCAAGCTAGTGATCCTAGAAGCTCTCAGCCTGCACTGTGTCGTGGTGCACTCAGAATCGTGATAGGATCAACTTTTCGGTGTGTTGTGATAGCTCAAGGTCGACATCTTAGGGCTTGCAGAGACAAACTCCATACCTGCAGAGCTTGCTAGGGATGGTGGTGCTGCTGAAACCTGCAAGAATCATGCAAAAAACACACAAAAACAACAATGCACTCTCTCTCTCTCTCAAACTCCTACTATGCGAATGAGGTGAATGAAATGGGAGTGGTAATATGAAAGGAAGATGGAGATGGCGTGGAGTAGAGATGGAGATGGTGATGGAGATGAAGGTGAAAGGAAATTAGTGAAAAATAAGAAATAACCTACTACTTACCTTTCCAATGCTTCCTCTCTATGTCTCACCATCACATGCTCGTCCTCAAAGCTCGGTCCCCAGCAACAGTGCCAAAATTTGGTGTAGCTCAGTGATGAGTAGCACCTCCTTTAATGTCAATCCGGGAAGACATGAGGATGGTATGAAGACCTCAAACAAGTGATGGCATAAGTGTGTGAGTGAGAAGCACACAAACATGCACACACATACACACACACGCGCACACAAGGCAAGAACAAAGAGAGAGAGAGACAATGGATCACTTATATTGCAAAAGAGTTCTCATAAAAGTTCAAATCTACAACAAGCTAACCCCCAAAATGAGTTCTCTAGCTCTTTTTATAGTTTTTGACTAGCTTTGGCCTTGTTCAGACCTAGTGTCTGGCCTAGTTAAAAATTAGGTTCTGGGGCCTATTTGAGGGCTCAAATGGAGTCTAAAAAATATGAAAATTGCTACGTAGGTACTTCTAATGCTCCTCAAGCTCAAGGACTCCTTGGCTTGCACAAAATGGAGCTACAAAAACTGAAAATGGTATTTACAATGGTTTCAAGTGAAGAGAATCACCTTTACACTAATTTGAGGATTGAAAAAATTTGATTGGTTGCCTCATTGCTAGATCTGCATGTATTCTCGTACTTGCTTCTTCCCAGATGTCAACAGTGTCATATATGCAAAATGCTTTGCAATAAAACTATAATAGCCTAGCCTTTGAATTGGATACCTTGCTCTTGAAGACCTCCTTTCATTTCCTTTTGAATGTTGCTTCTTCAATTGGTTTAAATTTACCTTTGGTGTAATTACCTCTTCATACTCTTCTTCACTTGCATTTGAATCAATATTTTGGGCAGCAATTTTATCTTCAAATATTTCATAACGTGATGTTGGTGATGAGGAATCAGTCCTTCGTCTCCCTTTCCATGTTGAGCTTTCTCCATGTGACGTAGAAGCTTCTCGACTTGACATTTGAGTGCTTGTTTGCTAAAATTCTTTTTGGACAACACCTCCATCATCTTCATAATCTTCTTCAAGAATCTTCTCTTTCCCTTGTCCCAAAACTCATCAAATACCACATCTCATGAGACTCATAGCTCCTTTGTCACCGGATTGTAGCACCTATATCCTTTTTGCTACGATGAATATCCAATGAAAATACATTTTTGTGACTTTGGCTCCATCTTTGTCCTTAGTTCTTGAGGAATGTGAACATAACACACACATCCAAAAACTTTGAGATGTGTAAGGTCAGGTTTCTTACTAGAATAAATCTTCTTGGGAGTTAAATTATGCACTTCAGCTGTTGTGCACTTGTTCATCAAAGAAACAGCCATACTAGCTGCTTCAGCCCAATAGTTTAGTGGAACCTTCATCTCATTAAGCATGCATCTTGCAACTTTTGTGATATGTTTATTTTTCCTTTCAGCAATTCCATTTTGTTGAGACATGTACATACATGTAAATTGTCGTTTGATGCCATTTTCATAAAGAGTGAAAATTCTTTGGAGAAATATCTTGCTCCTCTATCAGACCTCAAGGTCTTTATGTACCATAGTGTTTCCTTTTCTACTTGTGCTTTAAATCTCTTGAACATAAAGAACACTATGATTTTTGTTTTAAATCCATACTTTTCTTGAATGATCATCAATAAAAGTGACAAAATATCTATTGCCAGCAATCGATGGTTGTTATGATGGTCCCCATACATCCGTGTGTATCAAATCGAGGACATTCCTTGCCACATAGTTGCTCTTCTTGAATGGTTGTTGAGTTTGCTTTCCTAGTTGGCATGCTTCACAAAACGCATGCAGTCCAACATCATTGAATCTTGGAAGAACTCTTACCACTTCATGGTTGCGCATGTCCTTGAGCTTGCAAATGTTTATATGTCCAAACCTTTTGTGCTAGAAATCAATTTCAGCAATCCTCTTGTTTCCAAACTGAATATACATCACCTTTCCATGTGGTTGTTGAATGTCCAAAGTGAACATCCTACCTTCTTTCCTTCCTTGAGCAACGACCTTCAATCCTTCTTTCAGATTCTTTATAAAGTATCCTTTTTCATTGAAGATAACATGATATATTTTCTCTACCATTTGTCCTATTGAAATCAAATTCTTTTCAATAGTAGGAACATGAAGAACATTATTCAATACCTTCTTGTCTCCAAGCTTGATTTTTCCACCATGCTCAATTGTGTGTTCAGTATCATAACCAGTCTCTACACATCCTTTTCCACTTGGGGCTTGTAGATTTGTGAACCAATCTCCTTAGCACGTCATATGATTGCTGCAACCTGAATCTATAAAACATTTTTTATCATCACTTCTCGAGATGTTGTACTCATGCTTCATAGCAAGCATGCTTGTCTCCTTCACTTGATGTACTTGCATAGTTATTTTGGCCCCTTTCGATTCCACCATTCAACCTTCCATTCTTTTGCCAACAATCGTTTGCATAATGTCCTATTTTACCACAATGATAACATGTTATACCTTTATGAGGATTGAATGAACCTCAACCTCTTCCTCTATTTCTTCCTTGATCTCTTCCATATGTGTTGTCATTTGAGTTATCCTTGTTGTCATCCGGGTTGTGTTGGTTAGAATTTGTGTTGTTGTAGCTTCTTCCTCTTCCTCTCAAGCCTCCTCTTGAGTTCCTTCCTCTACCTTGACTTGCATATAACATTGGCTATGGTTGTCCTTACCTTTGTTACCTTCTCCTTGTTTAGCATCCTCTTTAGCCACAAGATTTGGTATAATCTCCTCGAAAGTTGGTAGAGGATCTCTATAAAGAATGTTTGTAATGAGAGGCTCCAACTTTTCTTCACTCCTCAAGCCATTGAGGGTTGTTTGGACAATGTCGTCCTCTTCTATCTTGCATCCAACTGATGCTAGCTGATCTCCACACCTTGATCTTCAATGTATAATCACAAATGCTTTGGTTTGAACTTTTCTTCAAGTTGTTGAGCTCGTTCTTGAGTTGCATCTTCTGAGACCTTGTTGAGGTAGCATACACCTTCTCTAATGCTTCCCAAACTTCCTTCGCTATCCCTAGGCTTTGTGCATGACCTTTCATAGTGCTAAAAATAACTTGTGAAATGAGGAACATCACCCTTCGATTTCTCTCTTCCCATTTTGCAAATTGTCTCCTTTGTGCTGGAGTAATGTTGGGATTTTGAAGGTCTGCTGGTTGAGGATCATCTCCAGTAACTAGACACCATAAAGCTTTACTTTTAAGGTAATTTGACATCATATACATCCAAGATTGAAAATTATCTTTATCTAAATTCTCAACTTGTGTCTTTAATCAACCATTGAAGACTTCCAACTTTGAAGTTTACCTTAGTTATGTTCTAGCACTTTGTATTGACTTTACCAAGCTCCCCCTTGATTTGTGGCTCCTCCTTTGCTTTAGTTCAATTTCAATGCTTTTCCTCTTCAAGATCCAATTCTCTATTGTTGAGCTCTGATACCAATTGTTGGAGAATTCCTCTCCTATGCACAACGGAAAGTGTAGAACACCTTCTCAGGATCAAGACTTCTACCTATAGATGAACCTGAGAATAAAAATTGGTATCATTTGAAGAAGACAATGAACTTTCGAATTTAGTCACTCAAACTAGACACTAATAGCTTTCAATTGAGCTAAAAAACATGCAATTTGGAGTAGTTTTGGTTTGGTAACTCTTTGCCTCAAGATAGGCTGCCTGTCCACTCAGTTAGGCTGAAAACTAAACTTCACTAAAAACTAAATAACTCATAAAGCATGATAAATTTCATAAAAATATTTTAGATAAATGAGGTAAAGAAGATAAGATTTCCAAGGAATATTTGAACTCTAAAAATGGATACATATATTTAGAGATATGACTCTCTCAATCAGGATACCCGAAAATTGGTGAGTGGATGGACATAGTCTATGAGACTGAAGAAAACAAAATAACTAAAACCAAATGAACTACCTACAAGGGGACTTCAGTGTTGTTTCCTCTATTCTTGAGTGTCCTCCCTTGCCTCTTTTGTAGCCAAATGACCACGAGCTCTCATGATGAATTTGAGAGCTCTTCTCCATAACTCCTCCACTACTTTGAGCGGCCATTCTTCTCTTCCGGTTCAATTTTTGGATTTGGTTCTCTTTTGATTTATTCTCTTTTAGCCTCCACTACTTGTGGAAGTAAATGCTTCCATTTTTCATTTTTTTATTTTCCTTCTATTTGAAGAAAAATCCTTTTTGCAAAATATATATGACCTTGCTTCTTTATTTTTTAACAGTTACACACTTACATCCCTCTCTTTTCCATATCCCACTCACTTCTTTGGGGTTGAGCCTTCATGCTCCCCTATCTTCTTGTTGAGGTTACTATTGGGGTCAAGCATCTACTCCCCCGTTGACTTCTCTGGCTTGAGGTCGAGCATCTACCCCCTCACTCACTTCTCTAGCTCGAGGTCGATCATCTACTCCCCTTTGGTCACTTATCCTTGTGTGTTGGCCCCTGCTCTACTAATGGATCAATTGCATACTCCCCCTATGGCCCTATTCAGATTGAATGTGGTCTGATTCCCTTGCCTCAGGGGTGAGTTTCTCCTCATGGTGGCTGCTTAACCTCTTCTTTATCTACATGCCATGCGATGGAGGTCATGGTGAGTTCCTTGTGACCAGGTTGCCTACTATGTGCAGACTCTGCAAATCCATGATAGATTATCTATTGAGCTACTCTACATCAAAACCAAGATCTACCTCCCCTACCCTCCACTTTGCATTAGTGGAAAAACCATGTACCTGCTCTCGGGTTGCAAATGCACCATGTCACCACAAAGGCTACAATTGTACCTATCTCTTCCATTGAAAGGCTTTATTGTGCTACCTCTAAGGCCCCATCTACAACACTCTACATAGACAAAGTTCACCTCTTCATAGTGTTGTTGGAGCAAGTACATGGAAAGTCTAAGTATTGGCTTGAGTCTCTCAAATCATAAAAAGTATGTTATCATTGAAGCAAATGTTGAAGACATGTAGAGTTCACTTATGAACTCACGCTTGTAACTTCTTGAGCATTTACCTGATGTAAAAGTTAAAGAATCAAAAGTGGTTGAATCCACTTGATGAGTAGGAAAAGATCTCCACAAATTCACGAATAAATTAGTTGAAGAATCAATCACTAAAAGATATGGAAAGTGATTTAATTGAGCTTCATTTCAAATTCAAATCTTGGCTCCAACAATCACTATATATACATGACTTTTTAGTCATGGGACAAATCTCCATTTTTAGCAGGCCTTCTTGCCATATCAGAGAGTGATTTCAAGGCACACACATGTATCAGTAATTCCATTGTAATACCCACTCAATATACGTTTGATTTCATGATCAATTGTGACCATATCTTCATGCCTATGTGAGTGTACTCTTCATTGTCATAGTTCTCAATTTTTCAGTCAGATTGTAGAAAGGATTTCTCTTAGCATAGTCTATCTTTTCCAATTCTTTAACTTGGAAATGGTAGCTCTCTAAGTCTACTTTTAGATTACAAAGTTTCATTTCATTTGAATCTATGAGATGTGAGTATGTTCATTAGAGCTTCACTATGTATTCATATCTCCTGGTTCTTGAAAAGTCGGGTATACATAGGTGGATTGCTAAATTAATTTCTCATCATACAATCAATAATTTTTAGTGAAATAGGTCCCAATAGGTTTTTTTTCTTCCTAATTAGATTCCTTTAAAAGCTCTCTAGTCAATTTTCATCAGAGAAATATCTCTGAGTAAAATACTGAAGGTCATCCTTGAAAAATAGAAAGTCTTGCCTAGTTAACTTTTAGTCAAACTTATCTGTTTTGATTCTTTTTTTGTAAGTGATCTTCCAAGGTACATAGGGTATCTAATAAGGCTATTGGCAAGTTGAAAGGGCCCACCACATATCTCTGGAGTTCATTTGGCTGGTGTAGTGCAAAGATTTTGCAGCACCACTTCATCTTCATCAAGTTCCAATCCATCTCCTTATAGTGGTATGAGAGCAAGGTTGGACAACATGGCAAATGGATTCCCTTCATCAATTGACAAATTGGATAGAGGTAACTACTCAGCTTAGTCATTAAGGATAGAAGCGTATCTTCAAGGCAAGAATTTATATGGTTATGTAGCTGGAAATGAAGTTATGCCAAGTTTCAGGAATAAAAGTCAACCTACACAAGAAGAGTTGTAAAACCTCTCAGGAAGTGTGGAATGCACTTGAAGCCTTTTCTCTTCAAGCACAAAGCCCAGAAAGAATCAACTATGGTTGGATTTTACAACTCTCAAGGAAGCTCCCAAACAAAATGTGACTGACTTTGTCACAAAAATCAAGGACATTGCTGATCAGTTAGGAAGTATTGGAGAGGTAATAGAAGAAGAGTAGATTGTCAAGCAAGTCATCAATGGCTTAAAGGTAGATGACAAGTGGGAAGCTTTTACCACAACAATGGACCTATACATTGATATGCATTTACCAGACTTCAATACACGTATTGGGCAACTACTCACTCAAGAGGCTAAACTTATGAAGAATGGAGAAGCACTACAAGAAAAAGGGGGGTGTAGCGACGCCCCCGAATCGGGAAAAAAACGAGAACCGTCGCTTATGCGACGAAATCATCGCATAAGCGACGGTAGGAATTTCGGATTTTTTTTTTGCCCGACGATCGTCGCATAAGCGACGCTACTTAAAAAGCATCGCTACTACCCGTCGTTGGTTAGCGACGCATTTAACGACGTTGGCAAACTGCAGAGCGTCGCATATGCGACGCTCTAGAATGTAAAAAAAAAAATTCAATTCTCCTGGCACATTTGTGCCGGGACTTGGATGCAAGGAAGAACAGAGAGACCGAGAGAGAGAGAGAGAAAGAGCGTGCGCGAGAGGGAGAGAGAGAAGCGAGACCATTGACAGATATGCGCACACACACATACATATGTACACACACATATACACACATAGACACACACACACATACACATAGACACACACACACATACACACAAATACACACACATAGACACACATACACAATGCATAATACATACACATACACACATGCACACATAATGCATACACATGCACACACATATACACATGCACACACATAATGATGCATTCACACACATACACATGCATACACACATAGACACACATATACACTTACACATCCAAACATACACACTCATAGAAACACATTCATACACACACACATCCAAACATACACACTCATAGACACACACACATACACATAGATGCGCACACACATACACACACATAGACGCGCACACACATACACACACATATACACACACAGACACATACACACATAATGATGCATCCACACACATACACATGCATACACACAGACACACATATACACACACACATATATGCATACACACACACACACATAGAGAGACATACACACACATACACATACATGCATACACATACACACATAAACACATACACACACATAGACACATACACACATAAACACATACACACTCATAGGTACACACACATACACATAGAGCCACACACATATCTAGTATATACACACACATGCACACATAGACACATACACACATACACATGCATACACACATACAGACACATATACACACACATACACACATACACACACACATATATGCATACACACACATAGAGAGACATACACACATAAACACATATATGCATACATAATGCATATGCATATGCATATAATGTACATACATACTTACATGCATACATAATGCACATGCATAGATACATACACACACACAGATACATACACACATAGACACATACACACACATGAACACATACATACTCATAGATACACACACATACACATAGACACACACACATACACACATAATGATGCATACACACACATACACATGCATACACATATACAGACACATGTACACACACATTCACACACACATTCACACACATACACATACATGCATACATATTGCATATGCATATGCATACATACATACTTACATGCATATGCATACACACACACATATGCATAGATACATACTTACATGCATATGCATACACATGCATATGCATATGCATACATAATGCATATGCATATGCATACATAATGCATATGCATATGCATACATACATACTTATATGCATACATAATGCACATGCTTACATACACTGTCATAATGTATACACACACACATACACACATACACACATAATTATGCATACACACACATACATATGCATACACACACATATGCATACATACATGCATACACATACACACACATAGATACATACATCGATCTCTTTGGATGTAATCCACCTATACAAATCATAAAAACAATTGTAATGAAGTTAATTAAAAAATAAAAGATATCCAATATTCATACATATTAAATATAAAAGTATCATAATTACCTTATAGGTGATCCAAGACGATAGATCACATCTCGTACTCCTTTCGTTGTACATCCATCGATAACCAAAGGTAAAATATGTTTCAAAAAGTTATGCCAGTCATGGGTCTTTAACCCAGATAAGCTCTTATCATCCATAGTAAACATGTTTTTAAACGATGCTCCATATCCTGTAGGAGTCTTGATCAATTGAATTCTATTGTTGATAGTCTGTATCTCTTTTGTTGTAAGTACCCAAGGAGCAGATGCATAAGTCGTTTCTTGTCGATGTCTATCAAAAACTGGCCATAACTTTGGTTTGGATTTTTTATCTTTCAAATCATTCCTTGATGTTGTGGTATCTTTTAGTCCAAGAAGATGCTGCCATAGTGAATAACCAATATTTTTTAATATATGCATAGGATCAAGAAGATGACATACTTTTAACTCTTTCCAATACTCCAAAGAATACCATATTGATATGTTCTCTGCGAGTGCCAATTTCCCTTTACCTCTGTTCACATACTCATTATCTAAATCATCACTGAAGATTTCTGCTTCTGGATCTATCAGAGGTCCATCTGTCCATTTTTTATACCAATCCATAGGCGTCATAGGTTTTGGATACTGGCCTGTTTCAAGCTTTCCATTAAAATGTATCGCTTCTCTTTTAGATCTTAATGGATGATCATCAGGCAAGAATCGTCGATGTCGAAGATAAATATTTTTGTTGAGATTCTTACTATAGATTGATCTCAACCAATCACCACAATATGGACAAGCTTTATAACCCTTAATAGATATTCCTGCATCATGGAAAATGATAAAAATATAATTAGATTAAATCATATTTATTTACATGCATATTGAAAAAAAAAATTACATCAATACCTGAACAAATGCCATATCCAAGAAAATCGTGAATAGTCCAAGCCACAATACCACGAATCGTAATATGTCTTTCATTGATGCTTTTCGATACATCAATGACATTAATACCTCTCCATAACTCTTGAAGATCGTCAATGAGAGGAGCAAGATATACATTTATATCTTTAACTTGTCTTTTGCTTGGGATTAAAAGTGAAAGCATTAAATGTTCCTTTTTAATGCTAAGATATGGCGGAAGATTGTAGTTTATGACTACCACTGGCCATGTTGACCATTTACTGGATTTCATGGAGAATGGATTAACCCCATCTAATGCAACTCCTAACTTTAGATTCTGTGGATTTTGTGCAAATTCAGGCCATGTAGAATCAATATGCTGAAAAGCAACACTATCATGAGGAATTCTGATTATTCCATCAGTACTTTTGTGATCATGTCCCCAAGTCAAAAGCTTTGATAATTCGGGGCTTTGAAACATATGTCTAATCCATGGAGCCAATGGAAAATGTCTCAATACCTTTTTCGGGATTTTACCTTCTTCACCCTTATATCGAGGAGATTGACATTTGGGACATGTCAAAGAGTCTGCATATTCACCTCTATATAAAATACAATCGTTAGGACATGCATGTATACATTGATAATCTATACCAAGATTGTTGATTATCTTCTTCATTTCATCATGTGAGGTAGGAAGAATATTCTGACTTGGTAAAAACTTTTCAGATAATAACCTGTAAGTTTATCAAAAAAAGATATATTAAAAAAGGTAAATAAATATATATACATATATACATGCAGGTTTTTATTCTTACTTTAGATAAGGTAAGAACAAGAACTTGAATTGAATAGATACTTTTTGTCCGCGCATCTTTTAAAACTATTAATGCATCTTTCAAAATATTTACGCAAAACAATCGTATCCTGTCAATTCACACATATGTTCATATAATGGTGACCTAGATGAATCGCATGCACAGAGGTTACTCAAGATAGAGCAGGATTTCTCGGGTATGCAGTAAACCTCTTGCATGTCAATGATGAGCATCTCAACTTTAGGATACAAAGTGGACTACTCCATTATAATCAGTTTGCTGTCTCTTGAGTAACCTCTGTGCATGCGACTCATCCAGGTCACCATTACGAATATTTGGAAAGATGCATTAATAGTTTTAAAAGATGCGCGGACAAAAAGTTTCCATTCAATTCAAGTTCTTGTTCTTACCTTATCTAAAGTAAGAATAAAAACCTGCATGTATATATATATATATATATATATATATATATATATATATATATATATATATATATATATATATATATATATATATATATATATATATATATATATATATATATATATATATATATTTATGCATATATATATATATAAATAGATAGAAAATTGAAATTTATACCTTAATAGTGTCGAAACAGATACATTACTCCATCCAAAACGATTTTGAAGGTTGAGAATAAGTAAGCTCGCATTTAGTCGTGTCAAATGACTTCCTTCATATACATGCTTTAGACATTCCTCTTGAAGATATTTCTCATTTTTAGAAATATCCATGCTCTCACTGTCATTTTGATACCAATCCTCAATAAAATCTGCCATGCCATCATCTTCATCATTGTCACACAAATCTTGTACTTTATCATCTTTTGAATATAGATCCTTCAACTTTGCATATTGCACAGGCTTAGTTTTGCGTAGCCTCCTCATGGAAGCTTCTGATAAATGAGGTCTTACTGGTAATTGTGAATGTTGTGGACGAATATCATCAACATCATACGTTGGAATCTACACATATAAATAAAACTCATTAGTATTCCATAAATGAATAGAAATTAAACTTCAAATATAAAATTAAGTATATAACTTATTAAATATGGATAGAAAATTTTTATTCTCTCTAGCTAAAAGGTGCTCTTGGAGGTCTACACCATCCATAATTCACTAATAGTTCATCACCAGCATGTAATGTAGTAATAGCATTGACAACTATGTATCTTGATACATCTCTACTCATGTATGGTGATTCATGACTATTTTCACGCTCCTCAAATGTGCAATTAGTCCTTGAACTATTATGTAACCCTCGACTACTATTTATTAAACCTGCTATATTTCCATGTGTGTAAGGTCTTCCATCAATATATAATCTTTCATTTTCTGCATGTAAAATCCTTCTACTAGTAAGGGATGCTGCGTTCAAGCATATTCCATAAGTACTCATGCTTTGAACATAACGTGAAAGTCGATGTCAATCTCCCCATCCATATATAGGACCACAAAATGACATAAGAGTGACTTCAGAGTTCGGAGGCACATACAAATCCTCTACAATAAAGAGACCACGACCAGCATTAGTAATAGTGGATGGAGCAATCATATAGCGATTACCCCAAAAGTTGAAAACCTCTCCATCTAAAGGAAGTGGTCCTCTATTCCATCCTCCATATCTTCTTCTATCATATGTTTGTACTAAAGAACGATCACGATCTGGCAATGGATAATCTCCAGCCGTTTCATTCTCTAAACCAGGAGGTAGAGGATTTCTAGAAACCTCTGCTTGTAATTGATGAACAGCAAGTCCATGACGTGTACGAGGTATATTAACATTATGAGAAAAATCATCATCATCATCATCATCGAGCAAGTATTCCTGTATATCAATAATAATTTGATTTTATACATGGTTTTTAAATAAAATAATGACATTAATATCTATAGAAAATACATACCCAAGCATTATCACGTTGACTAGGTGATGGTGCATGCTCAAAAGTACCATACTCTGCCTCATGTTGAATACATTCCAATCGTGGTCTTCGATACGTGCCATAACAAGAGTTACACCAACATATAATATGCTCTTGATAGTAAAATTCATCATAATTCCTATCGGAGGACACATGTGAAGTTGTTGCATGGGTAGGAGGTGGTGGAGTACCCTATGATTGATTAGAATCTGCACATCATAAGAGACATAAAAAAAAATATAAGTTATGTATCCATCAAATATAGTTAAAATTAAATATTTCATATACTTACAGTATAAAGTCGTTGCACGATGAGGAGACGGTGGTGGAGTTCCATCTGATTGATCAGAATCTACAAATAATGGTATTTGATATTAATAATTTGATTATCTACATAAATAAAAAATTCGCATATACATATTTACACATACACACATATTCACATATACACATTTATACATACACACATATTCACATATACACAACTACATATTATTGTGGGATAAATGCATGTATTTTGTATGAATGAGTGTATATGCATGCATGTGTGTGTACGTATATATGTGGATATGTATATGTGTGTTTATGTTATATGCATGTATATGTGTATATATATACATATATGCATGCGTATATGTTTGCATGTATATGTGTATGTGGGTATGTGTATGTGTATGTGTATGTGTGTGTATATATGTGTATGTATTCTGACTTTTTTTTCTGTTTGAGATTAAATTAACAGGAGATATTGTATGGTCGAAAAAAATAAGAGGCGAGCTAACATACCACCTGAGTCGTGGTAGTTTTTTCGTAGACACCTACGTCTTCAGGAGTCATTTCCTCAGCAAAAGGTACACAAATTAATAGTTTATATTTATAATTTTTAAATATTTTAGTAATTTTTTACATTTAATTTATGTATTTTTTTTCTTGAATAAACAGGCTGCTGCAAAGAAGAGAGTGGAGTCGGGCCACACATCGCACTTAGCCCAAATGGGCCATAATGGTTTTGTAGCTACGTTTGTAAGTATATGTGTTATTGTGAGTATATTTTTTATTTTAGTTAAAATGCAAGCAACTAATGTTTTTTATTTGTTTCATTGCAGCGAAAGGATTATGGCCGATATCCTACGAAACACGAGATCGAGTATGCTACACATTTTGGATATCGGCGTTTGGGCAAGTATATACAAGATCATCCTGATGCCTTTGTGAGTATTTTTAAATTTTATATAATTATTTTGTTGTTATGAATGTTTTAATTATTTTATTGATTTATGTTTGTTATATGTAATAGAGGAGTATTATGGGGAGACAAATATGGATGAGGTGGAGAGACAAACACAGGAGGGACGATCTCGATCGTCACAGGGTGATCATGACGATGAGGATGAGGAAGATCAGGATGATCATGATATTGCTGATGATGATGATGATTAGGATTTTAATTGATTATGACATTGGATTATATGTATTTACATTGATATATATATATATATTTTATCTATATATTTTTCATTTCAGTTATGTTTTGAATTGTGTGTATGGTATTAAGTAATGAAGAGTTTTGTTCTATTGATTGTTATTATTGTTTATATTAAGCATGTGTTTTAATACTTTAATTATATAATTCATTCATGTGTGTGTACCTAAGTGTATATGTATGTGTGTGTATATGTATGTATGTGCATGTGTATGTGTGTGTATATGTATGTATGTATGTGCATGTGCATGTATAAGTGTATATGTGTGT
The DNA here is from genome assembly GCA_020310875.1 of Ceratopteris richardii. Classification (NCBI taxonomy): domain Eukaryota; kingdom Viridiplantae; phylum Streptophyta; class Polypodiopsida; order Polypodiales; family Pteridaceae; genus Ceratopteris; species Ceratopteris richardii. Next base: position 133,916,947 of record CM035433.1, read on the forward strand.
ATGAGTATGTGCATGTGCATGTGTATGTGTGTGTATATGTATATGCATGTATATGTATAACTCTATGTGTATGTGTGTGTATGTGCATGTATATGTGTATATGTAGGTATGTGCATGTGTGTGTGCATGTGTATATGTGTTTTAATACTTTAATTATATAATTCATTCATATGTGTGTACCTAAGTGTATATGTATGTGTGTGTGTATATATGTATGTGCATGTGTATGTGTGTGTATATGTATGTATGTGCATGTGCATGTATAAGTGTATATGTGTGTATGAGTATGTGCATGTGCGTGTATGTGTGTGTATATGTATATGCATGTATATGTATAACTCTATGTGTATGTGTGTGTATGTGCATGTATATGTGTATATGTAGGTATGTGCATGTGTGTGTGCATGTGTATATGTGTTTTAATACTTTAATTATATAATTCATTCATATGTGTGTACCTAAGTGTATATGTATGTGTGTGTATATGTATGTATGTGCATGTGTATGTGTGCGTATATGTATGTATATGCATGTGCATGTATAAGTGTATATGTATGTATCAATATGTGCATGTTCTTGTGTATGTGTGTGTATATGTATAACTCTATGTGTATGTATGTGTATGTGCATGTATATGTGTATATGTGTTGTATAAGCGACATTTCTTTAGCGTCGCTTATGCGACGGTTTGCACCGTCGCTTATGCGACGCAAAAAAGCGTCGCTTAAGAGACACCTTTAACAAGCGTCGTTTAAGCGACGTTGTACGGGAGCGTCGCAATCAAAGTCGCAAATACCGTCGTTTTTTGCGTCATCTAATCGACGGTCCGCGCCCGACGCTTATTCCGACGCAAGTTGCAATTTTATAGCGACGAAATTCTGTCGCCTTAACCGTCGCTATACGCCCGTATTCCTTGTAGTGAAGGTTCCAAAGGTAATCAATCTTCTGCTTTATATAATGATAAAAGTAATTCCAAAGACAACAATGGGAAAGGAAAGAAAGTGGATGATGAAGCAGGTACACATCAAGCAAACTATGCAAGTAGAGGAAGAAATGCTAAAGGAAGAGGCAAAGGAGGAAGACAAGGCAGGGGGAGACCCCAAGAGTCTAATTCTTGTTCTATTTGTGGACTAACCAATCACACAACTGAAAATTGCTTTAGGAATTCTAAGAATCAAAGAGGTAGAGGCTACAATAGAGGAGGTTATGGCCACTCAAGAGGAAGAATCAACAACTTTAATGGCTATCACAACAATTACAACCATTCAAACTATCAAGGAGGCTATAGAGGAAGAAGAGACTTCAATAATTACATAGAGGGCTCGAATCAAGAAGACTCATTGCTATCATGAATATGACAATGCTTCAAAGTAAATTTGATGAGCATGTTTTCCACATAGATTCAGGTTGTTCCAATCATGTGGCAGGAAATGTGGCCCTCCAGTCAGATTTAGAAAATCCAAGGAAAAAGCATGAGGTTAAAATAGGTGATGATACAAGGCACCTTGTGGAGAAGATAGGAAATGTAAAAACACCTGATGGAAATATCAACCTACTTAGCAAGGTACTGTATGTTCCCACCATTACAAAGAATTTGATAAGTGTAGGATAGATTGTGGAGAAAGGCTTACAAGTCAAGCTCACAAGAGGAGGAGCATTTGTTGAAAATCCAAGTCAAGGATTCGAGAGGATTAGAAAGGGTGAAAAGACAAGTAGATTATTCACATTGAATTACAAGACACAAGGAGCATTGCTCTCTTTTAATTATGGTAATCACACACTCACAAAATTGGAAGTATGGCACAAGAGCTTAGCACATATTGGTGAAAGATCATTAAAGCAAATATGTTGGGACCAAAGTGTAGTTGGAATCCCTAATTTGTCAAAGCAGCATATGATTTATAAGTGTAGTGCATGTCAATTTGGAAAGTCTCACAGGTTATCATGCATAAAGAAAGGATATATGCATGGAGACCTCTTGGAATTGGTTCATACAGATGTACGAGGACCCAGCAAGGATGCTTCAATCTCTGGATCAAGGTACTATCTCTCCTTCATTGATGATTGCAGTAGGTGGACTATATTATACTTTATGAGGCACAAGGATGAAGTGTTTTCATGCTTCAAAAGGTATTTAGCCCTTGTGGAGAACCAATAGGTAAACAACTAAAGAGGCTAAGGTTAGATGGAGGTGGAGAATAATTCTCCCATGAATTTGATTCTTTCCTTCAAGAAAGGGGAATCAAGAGAGAAGTTACTACAAGGTACACTCCACAGCAAAATGGAGTGATAGAGAGAAGAAATAGGACAATTGTTGAAGCTGCAAGGTCTATGTTAAATGAAAAACATTTACCTAATTATTTATGGGCTCACACTATATCCACAACCACCTATTTAATCAACAGGCTGCCTTCAAAGTCACTTGATGGCATGACACCATATGAGGTTTGGAATGGAAGAAGACCAAGCTTGGATCATTGCAAGATCTTTGGATGTATTGCTTATGCTCATGTTCCTTCACATGTTAGAGGGAAGATGAATCCACTAAATACACATTTGATTTCATGATCAGTTGTGACCATATCTTCATGCCTATGTGAGTGTACTGTTCACTATCATAGTTCTCATTTTTTTAGTCAGATTGTAGAAAGGATTTCTCTTAGCATAGTCTATCTTTTCCAATGCTTTAACTTGGTAATGGTAGCTCTCTAAGTCTTCTTTTAGATTACAAATTTCATTTCATTTGGATCTATGAGCTATGAGCAATGTGCATTAGACCTTCACTATGTATTCATATCTCTTGCCTCTTGAAAAGTCGGGTTTACATAGGTGGATTGCTAAATTAATTTTGTTGGAGTTAGACGTCTGCGAAAGCACACGAACATCAAAAGGAAGAAGAAGAAGAAGAAGCTTGGAGCACAACACACAATACTGAATGTATTACCACTAGAATGTACAAAGATAAGTAGCCCTTTAGGGCAACAGGCGTATATACAAGTCGAGGGGAAAAAACCTCCTAAAGAGGGAAAAAAGTGCCCCGGTGGTCCTAGTGTGTTCACACACATCACTACCTAAATATATCAACAAATACCCCCTGGGAGTGATGTGGTGAACAAGGAGTTGGCACTCATGTATAAGGAAGTGCAAAGCTATGTGGAAATCACTCCACAAAAGGAAGTAAGCCCAAAGCTTTGCGAAAAGCTTCAAACTTCTCCCTAAGCAGAGCCTTTGTGAAAAGATTTGCAATGTTCTCCTGCATGGGCACATATGCCAAGCTGATATCCCTAGCAAAGAACCTCTCCTTGACATAATGATAATGCACCTCAATGTGCTTAATGTGAGCATGGAACACATGGTTCCTCACAACTGCCAATGTGCTCTGACTGTCAGTGAAGATGGTGGTGGCAGAAGACTGACCAACACCCAAATTAACCATAAGGCGTCTAAGCCACACACACTCAATAGTCGCTGTGAAAGTTGCCCTATACTTAGCCTCACAACGGGAAGTGGCCACAGTAGGTTGCTTCTTGCTCAACCAAGATATACATGAGCTACCAAGCATGAAGCAAAAGCCACTAGTGGACACACGAGTGTCATAGCAACCAACCCAGTCTGAGTCAAAAAAATCATGCAAATCTGGCGGTAGTGATCCCTCCTTCGGATAAAACAACCCAAGTATCCGAGTACCTAGATATATTTTTACCATTAAAAACCCCGCATCACTTGATTAAATGGTCATGAAGGGACTCCATGGCTTTTTGACGCCTATCCTCTTCCTGAAACCTTATGAATTGGGCTAAGAGATCTTCCATATTTGAAGTGCTTGGTTTGCTAATCTAGATCGTCAGCTTGAAATCTCAATTTGCTATCTCTAGGATTCACTCACCCCCTCCTCTCACGTCGGGTTCACCAGTTATGTCATCGGGTTCATGGAAAGGAGGGTGTAAAAACTACTATAAGCTTGAAGTAAAAGTATGTAGAAGCAACACTTATTTTAACACATCAAGCATTAGCATTTACAACCGATAGTTTGAATATTCTCATTTATCATATTAATTTCACTTTGTTCTTCCCAAATGCGATCAGAAATGCGACAAGTAATGTGGCATACAAACCATGGATTTCATGTCATAGAAACATCACATTCTCTTTTCATAAATTCTACCTTGCATTTCGTGATTCTCGGTGTGGTAGAATGTTGAGTTGAATCTCTTCTTTCGTAAAAGACCCCTATTGAGCCTCTTCTCGAATTAGTTTGTTTCTATCTCCTAATAGATTGTAGCACAAAGTAAAGTTCTTTCTTTGGTTCACCTCAAGGTGCAATGTTATATTCAGAGCCACAACACAGTCTACATGTAAGAGTAAGTGAACTCTGGAACTTGCTGTTGAGTTCTCTTTTGAAGAAAATGTGTTTGAAAGTAACAAAAAATAAACCACTTCGATGATGACGATCTCCCTTCTATTTGAAAGAATTCATATGGATGTTAAGGCATGCTTCCAAGACTTGCGTGGTGCATTTACATTAGTTCCAGTGATGAGCATTTTGTACTTGTAGTCCATAATATTCTGATCCTGCCAATAATGATGATCATAAAACCAAGCCTTCATTTTTTTACAACTCATAGGAAAATAAAGAACTGAATCTAGTTGATAGTATTTTGAGAACCTCAATGTCAACAACGTCGTGTCTCTAGTTCTATTTATCTGCAACTAACAAATGCATGATTCACTCTAAATACACAGCTATTATCTCCTAAACGATTTCACACCGTTCAGTGTAACTTTCTCCAATTGATTCCTTTTCTTTATGATCGAAATAATTTGGATGCTTGACGTGACAAACTGATGACTTTTAAATTTACGAGCAGATGATAACTTTCAAATGTACGAACGGCCACACTTAAGGAAAAAAAAAAAAAACTCAAATAGTTGGCATGAAAATGAGTCATCAAAGCTCCAACTATAAGGTGAACCTGCTCTGCAAAAGACTATAAGGTGAAGACAATAAAAAACCTCAAAAGAAATCGACCAGTCAACACTCACCTTAGCTTTAGTTTCCTGCTTATGAGAGTCTAGGTGCAGTTATGGTTTCAGAAATCACAGTTCATTCAATATTTATCACAGTTCAAATGGTTATACCATTGTAGCCATGAATATACACCATAATTACCGTCACGTCCTTCATATAGCTTGTACGTGTCGTTTGAGTGCGTGCCGATGCTGACAGAGGGGGGAAAAAGTGGAATCTTCAAACTTTCGAGCTCTATACTGGAAGTTTAATGTATTGTCTCTGCCCAGTTCCACTAGTTTGGCAAAAAGATTGTCCTAAACCTTTGTCAAATAGAACCCGGATCGTTGCAAACAAATCAGATTTGATAGGGTTTAAGCTACACTGTTCTCCTTCTTTTGCCAGGAAAAATATGCAGAACCATCCACGTGCAAGTGCATCAAAAGAGAAGGCAACGAGGTAGAATCCAGGATTTCCCTCATCTCATTCAAGGCAAAGTGTTGACTTCTTGAGGTTAACATCATTATCAGTTTCACATTGTGTTTCAGTCCATCTTGAAGTACCACAAGGGTCGCCTCCAACCCACATCCTAAATATTATTACAAATGAAATCATTCAGATGAGGAGCTGAGATACGGGCTGCAGAAGAATCTATGTGGAAACACCAGCAAAAAGCAAACATTCATGATCTGCAAAGTTTGAAATTTCAGCACGCCCATAGCGCGATCTTGAACAGTTAAAGCCCCTTCATAGCTATTGCTTTCTTAAACCATCAAGTGCTTCCATTTCCAGATTTCTCTTTCCATTTTTCTGAAGACTCCCATATAAGAGATGCTGATTTAAGTGAAATTTCAATGCCTTTTTCCCAAAAACTGTTCACGCTTTTTCTTCAACTTTACTCGTCGTCATAGCAGATAGACATTTTCACTGAGGTCACAATAATCCCTGCACTATCTACGATTGCCTGGGCAAATTCCAGTTGCGCCTCTGCTGGAACATGAAGAGCACACCATATTTCAGCCCTTTTTCGTTCTCTGCCGAGTCAGTCTATCCGAAGAAAATCCTCCTTCTGTTACCTCTCCACGACTTGGCTGCCATGTGGCTCTCATATAATCGGACATATCTGACAGACGTGCAGCACTTGTTTCCGTCGTAGCCATCAGCACCCAGATGCTTCCTCATCTGTGAACTAATCCATGTGCATTGTCATGCCTTGTCTGCGATTAAGCCAACTACATGTTTAGGTTCTCTTGCGATGTGCACTTGATTTCCATTGCCCTCTGTTCTTCCTACAATCTTCCATGATAGGCGCGATGAAAATTCCGTTTCTTCCATAAAGAGAGAACGATTTGATTGTCAGCCGATCTGCTGCAACTCATCAGAAGCAGACGAATGTATGTGTGTAGCAGAAAATTGTATGCTCATACGCTGTCTTTCTTCTCAAGCCGCTTTCTTTCTCATCAACGCAACCTTTTTTCTTTCTCTGTCTACCCTATGCGCCTCATATCTCCTCCAATTCTCTGGAAACGAGTATCGATATCCTGCCAGAAAAAAACCTTCCCTCTACATTCAGCACGCGAGAACCTCCCGTGGCTGCCTCCTGTCATTGCCCGAGTGGGGGTTCATGGCAAGGAGGGAGAAATATTGTCACTAACCATAGGGACCTTAGAATGAGCATATAAGTCATCAAAGAATTTAGACATATTAATCTTTTCAAGAATAGATCATAGCCATGGCTGGTGGATTATTTCTTTAGGCTTAAAGTTTCTGTGGGATTTAGCAAGGCCCTAGAAAAGGAATGCTTTCTATTCATAGTAGCATCGAGTTGTGCTATTGTGACTTCAAATACTTAAGAAGAGAGAAATTCACTCATCGACAATAAGATTATATGAGAACATTCTTTTTTTATGCATCACATAGCTTTGATATTTGTAAACATTATATAAAACAAATGTGTAGAGAACTTCAGACTCCTCAAAAGTTACAATTCTGATTCCATGCAGACAATTCAAAGAAACATTTAAGAATGGAGAGAGAAAAGTCTGTTCACTTGAATTCTAAATGCAGTAAGAGTTTTCTTTTCCCAAGAGAATACTGTAAACAACTATGCATTACAGTCGATTATATCATTGAGATTTACAAACAAAGGTAAAAAAAACAATAACCTGTTTTGCATGAAGAACATTTTATTCCTCATAGCTACTTTTCTGTAGAACTTCTCCTTTTCTCCATCTTCAATCATCAGGGAGAACAGATCAGCGCTCTTGAGCCTTTAGACATAATGATCTCCACCATGTTCTGGACCATTGAGCTTGAAAACTTACGACCAACTCTCTTTATAGTCTTCGATATGATGCACGAAATAAGTATGGAGGTTTTTCATAAGCAAAGCTCATCGATTCATTGCACCACAGGCTATCAGCATCCATGCTCTATTCTCTTGACATAGGAGAGAATACTGAAGGAAATAACTGCTGCCATTTTCTGCCCACTTCTTTGAATGTGACTTGGATAATCCAAAAGTTCCTTAGAGCTGCACTTCCGCGAGAAAGATCACTTCCTTTTTGGCCTTTATGGTTTTCCTCCACTTCTTAAATAGTAAAGATTGGCAAAGGTGATTAGAGTGCGAGGCAAGTAATCAACATCTATGAAGACTTCAACCAGTTCTTAAAATCATGGCCGTACAGAGAAACACTACATTCGTAATGACCAAAACTGTGTGTTCAGACATCCTTGTCTGGATAAGAACAGAAAGTACTTGTCGATGCGCTTCTCTTCCTATTTCGAATAGGATCCTCCCTTAGTACAGTCCTCTTCAGATGCATTAGGTATAGTGGCCATCCGTCAGATACACTAGCTCGTCTAAATATCATAGTCTAGTTCCATTGAATGTGGAGTTGTCCAACCACAGCAATTCTCTATCATGACATGTATGGGACTTTCAAAGCAACAGCAATTGGCAGCGCAAGCACCGTTTACGTTATGTCACGTACTTTCACTTCAGGCTTCACTTCCATTTTTCAGCTCATTCCTGGTTTCCCTTGGCTTTTGTAGATATTGAATCCCGTACCTCGTGTATTATGTAATTAAACATAGTTCTCAAACATCATGATCTTCAAAGCTGTGCGCACTGTTTGTTCCTCTTCTGAATTGTTTGATTTCGCATCCAGGTATTCAAGGTCCAGAATTTCAATGATAGATTGGTCTCAATCCTCTCAGCTTTGGAAAAAAAACGAGCAGCAAACTCTCAAAGCATAACTAAATCAGAATATGGCGAAGTTCCTGCTGTCAGATCGTCAATGAATTGTCCCTTCGTATCTGTCGAAAATGCTAATCATGTGTCGGCCTTCCTCTCTCCTTATCAGCGTTCATGCCCGCTAAATCAGCACATTCCTCTGCTCTCTTACGTTGTTCTCTAATCAGAGCTCCCCTCCGAGAGCCCGAATCTCCAGCCACCCAAGAGCCCCTATCAGATCTTTCTCTCTTCATATTATCATTCGACAAAATCTGTTGTGTGCGAGGACCATCATTTTTGCATCCTGTTCGCTAGAAAAAGCATGGTGGTTCCAGACCTTAGCTCTTATGTTCATCCCATCACCGTAAAATCTCCTCCTTCATTCGTATTCTGCCGCTGGTCGAAGAACCTTTAGTGCCTCCTTCCAAGTACAACAGCTCCAGGAGCACGAGCTTTTGCCCAAAGAGCTGCAACACGACCACGTCCAACTCCCATGCTTTTCTTCCCTGAAAAATCATCACATGTTCCCGTTTTTTCAGTGAAGAAGCCCTCGCTCTCGTTTTTCCAAATCCCTCGAAACAAACATGGAAAGTAAGTTTCTGCCTTCGCCTTCGAGTCCAGCACACATGGAGATTCCCCGTTTGAGGCGTGCTCTCTTCGTCTCATTCTTGACACCTATCCCTTTTCGAAGTAGCTTTCCTACACAGCTCCTCTGAAAAAAAAATCGATGTCGAATGTGTTGATGCATTTCCCCTCAGACAACATCCATTCGCCCTGCCTTCCCAAGAGCAATACGTGTGTGCATACCATTCTTTTTTCCTTCTAAAACCAGAACAGCCACGCTCTCTTCTAGCCCTCTCTTTCCCGAGGCCCCTTCCTTTCACCACGTAATCTTAGCCATTCTGAATTACCTATATCGATTCATGCTATCAAATTTTTGAGTTGAATGTTATTCTTCAAATCTTCAAGCTTGTCCTCAAATCTTGACCACATCCATCCCCTCTGAACCTATGCATCCTCCGGATGTGCCACCATCGATCTTAGTATCTGCAAATCTTCAAGAATCCAAATGTGAATGAGATCAAGTGTATGGGATCTTAAACAAATGTGCCTATGCACGACCATGTAATGGGCCCTACATATGCATACTTGGAATGCATCGAAGAACACAATGGTGCATAGCAAAGGTATGAGGCATTCGATATCGAGGTATTCTCACTCAAACTTGAAATCAAGATCTCGTCATGCATTCATAATTCATTTAATGTGCAGTTGGAGGTGCATCTATGGGCTTTAAAAAATTGTGCGCACACATTTTCATGCATGCATACTTTAGATGCAATGATTCTCAATTATGGTGCGAGTATGGAAATGCTTCTCATGGCTTCTACTTAAAGAACCTCTCCACTCATGACTTCCACTCTCAAATGCGATCATTTTTCCCTCTCACAACTTCTCTCACTTTCACTCAAGGTTTAACATTCTTTTATTTATGATATTTACATATATATCTCATGTGCAATTGATGGTGCATCTACGGGAATTAAAAAAAATATGCTCTTTTCAACTTAAAATATGCATACTTTATGTGCAATGCAACTCGAAAATGGTGCAAGAGATCAAGGTTAAAGCATGATAGCTAATGAAAAAGATTTTCATGACTTTGTTCTTTAGTCATCATTTCCATTGGCTTCGCTTGATCATTCCCTGCACTCATAGAAACTAAACAAATCATGAGAAACATCACATCAAAATGACATTATATACATATGCAGTCCATGAAAGAACTTCAAAAAACCATTTGCAATAAAACATAAGCATGCAGCTTGAAAGTGGTTGCGCCTCCTATACAATCTGTCAAAATTCTAGATCTTCAATCAACTCCTTATCAATACCTGTTCTCAAAACCTCATAAGAGAAATTAGTAGCATCACATTCAATAATCACAATTCCTTTCCTTTTGATTTTTATTTGATTCATTATATCTATCTTAAGATTGAAGCAAAGAACACGAGATATATATACATTTCTATTTACAAATTTGGCTTTAGTATTGTCAATTCTCATTTATTAGGATTTTTCCCTTCGAACCCATCTCCCTTGATATATGCTCATCAAAGAAACTTTTCTTCTTAAGAAGCCACCTTTGGATCACATCAATCAAAAAAGCATTCTTAAACAATGTAAACATGTGTACAAGCCACTTCATTTTCTTGTCCATCTCTTGGTGGCTTGTTTGGTGTACATAACTCTTAGAAAGTTTGAAAACCCATGTTTCAATCATTTGAGCATAGCTGTCTTTATTTATAATCTTCTCACTTGCATAATATGGGATTACTCTGGACAAATCAAGAGCACAAAAATATAGAGTTTTCATTTTTAATGAGCTTGAGCCATCTTCAAAAAGTTCCTTTAAGCATACATTTTCATCCATTTCACATTTGAAATCATTTGGGAAAATTTCTCTACTTGCATCATCTTGAATTAAACCTCTGTCTTCATTGGAACGAGAGTTTCGAGTAGATTCGTTGGATTCTCTCATCGAGCAGAAGTGCTCATCATTCTCAGATGATAATACACAATCATTTTTGTCTTCCAATCTATCATGAATCTTTTCTACTTGAGTTCCACCAATTATAGAATCTGCTTCTATCTCTAATCTCTCCAAAAACTACTCATCTTCTTCTTTTTCTAGATTCATTTGCCCATTGTCATGAAGAGACTCAATATCATCACAATCAAGAAAATCGCGATCATTTAAATCACTAAATTCTTGCTTCTCCAAGTAAGATTCATTGGCAAATCTACATTCATCCATATTCTCCTGATCCTTTTTAAAGATACACATGTAGTTTGATGTCAAATGAGTTTCCCTATTCAAGATGCCATCATCAAATTCTTTATCTATCTCAATTATTTCTTGTTTATTCTCTTTAGAGGACGTGTTTTTGTCACACTCTTCATACATTTCTTTGATCATTGAATCTTGCTCAAGTACTTCGTACCTGAATATCTCATCATATACGCTTGAGTCTATTGAAACTTCATCCATTTGGTAACATTTATATCTAGCTTCATCAATACGATCATTTGACTCAATCGTTTCACATTCAATATCTTTCGATGCTATACGCACATCATATTTATCATACATCTCATTAAACCTTGCTTCTTCCACTTCATGCTCGATTTATTTGATATATGAACTCAACTCAACATGATCATTTTTAACATACATATCAGTGTGAAGAGGAGCAATCAGTGGAGTATACTCATCGTGCTCATGATCATTCATATGTCCTTCTTCATGGAGTGTGACATCATTTACATACATATCATTGTTTTTAACACCATACCATAACTTGTCTTCATTCTTATGGTTGGGATCATTTTCTTGCATCTGCGAATGCTTATTCAATGTGGCATCGCCGAAGAGTATTTCACAGTCTTGATCTTGATTTAGAATATTTGTAGGCTTAGCATCATGCTCTTCACCATCCGCATACATATCACTATCTACAGAACTCATCATTTGCATGTCCTCTCGACTAACATCATGCTCACTTGGAGTCTCCTCAAATATTTTTGTCATCAAGTCATAAATTCTATCTAATTCATGTGTTCCAAGAGATACATCACTACCCCCTAGCATGAGACTATTCTCCGAAACTACTCCAATGTCATTGCATAAGCATGCATCTCCAACTTGATCTTCATATAGATTTATTAGATTCTCTTTTTGTACTTCATCTTCTATCTCCATTCGGTCACCTTTAAGCCTTCTAGATTTCTCTAGCTCTTTATTTATACCTTGAGATATTTCTTGATTTGTTTGATTATCCTCTATATAATGTGAGGGGTCTATCGGAGTAAGGGAAGCCTCATCTTGATTTCTTGTTGGGTTTTGTTGATTTTTGTTTTGTTTTATGTTTGTTGTTTGTTTGGTTTGATGTTGGTTTTGTTTGGTTTGATTTTGATTAGCTTCTACTTGCTCCTTTTCTCCTCCCATCATCAGAGTTTAGGCATACTTAGCACTTGAAGATGTAACCATTGTAGAGAAGTCTATAGGCTCTTGGAACCTTGTATCCTTAAAGTTCGTATCAGTCATAGTTTTAGAAATTTCTTGATAACTACCATCATTAGTAGACATGTCAAGGCCATGCATATCTTCTTCAGGCCCAAATGGGATCTCTAAAACTTCATGGACTTGAACATTACCCATGATTGCTGAAATACTTGGAATTTCATTATCATTTTCATCTACTTGGAGATCGGCTCTCCAATGATTAAAAAATTTTTCTATTGTTTGTTGTTTCTTCACATATCTCCTCACAGCTTCATGGATGAGCATCCAATCCTCTGTGAGCCCCAAGTCGGATTGTAAATCTAGGAGGAGCGGAATTAGTTCTCCTCGGGCTTTAACATCGATTGTTCAAAGAAACAACGACACCCTTTGATGACTTATGCACCTCTTATCGTGCTCAGAAAGATCATCATATTGTCGCTCAAACTCTTCTTTGATCTCGAGAATTGGCTGATCTTTGGGTATATGAACCCACCTCAGGAAGGACTTACGAGTCACTTTGTCTATGTCCTCCAGCATGAACTGCTTGAGGAGCATTGATTTATATTGCGACCATGTCGTATGGTTTATTCGCATGAGTTGATCGCGAACACTGTATTTACACACATAGGCAAAGTTTTCACATAATTCCATATCCGTCATCGGACTTAATCCGACACCAGAGTTGCAGCGGTTCGCGTACCGCTTTGTAAGGTACTATGTTCCGATTCGGTACATTTCTTACAGGTCTCTTACATCCGGTTCGTTGCAAATACCTAAATTGGTTTTTAGTTATTTTGGAAGTCGAGCCTAGGCTGACCATTGTCCTCTCCGTCCATTGCGAACCTGGGTATCTTGCGTCCCCGTTGACTCCCCGAGCTGTTAGCGAGCCCGAGCCCCGAGCTGCTGCCTGTTATCGAGCCCGTCCAAGGAACCATACTGAGGACCTATTACCTAAGCTGTAGCGAGCTTGAGCTGTTACCCGACTGAGGACTCTCGAGTGACTTCGAAGTTCTACCATAGAACTTCAACAGTGATTCATTGATTTGTGAAGCTAAGTGAATTACAAGGCTCAAACCCGATTCCCGAGTGATGCTACATATAGAAGTGACATATTAGAAATTACCCAACAGTACAACCATATTGGATATCCATATTTTATCTTAGCTATTAACTTTTAAGTGCTCACTTCAGCCTGCTTACTACTTAGTAGTAAGTACTATCCAATTGGCATTATCTAATATCTATAGATATTAGACTACCATCATGCCTCATGCAGTATCAGGTGTATGGGATGCACATACAGTATGCCATTCATTGGCTTCTGGCTCGAATGCATCTGGATCTGGTACAAGAAAATGGACCTGTAAGTATTGTGGTAAGAACTTCACAACTACCACAACACGACTCATTAGCCTTGTATCTGGTGTAGGAGGAGGGGGTATATCAGCATGTGAGAAGGTCCCTAATGAAATTGCGGAGGCAATTCAATGTGAGCATCGTGCTACCCAACAAGGGAAGGAAGCTCGTCGTCGTGAGATTGTGACTACCTATGTTGATATGATGGAGGATGTTGATGCATCTGTTAGTCAAACCACCTCCACCAATATGAAGGGACGAACTGCCTCACAACGTGATGAGGAAGATAGTAATGTTCATCCTCCTCCTCCCCCTTCTTAGAGAGCGAGACAAGGCACCGTGAGCTCTTCTTTTATGTCCTCCGCGTTGCAGAAGCAGCGTATGAAAGTGGCTGAAATTGAAATAGAACGTTGCATCCTTCAATGCAACCTGTCATTTAATGTAGTGAGGACTGATGCTTGGAGGAGAATGGTTAGAGCCATTGCTCAAGTTGGCCCATGTGATGATTGGCATGGAGTGGAGTATAATAGACTCCGTGGACCTATGTTAGATGAAGAAAAAGAGCGCATAGAGTTGCAACTAGAGCCCATTAGAGTGGGATGGAAGACCTATGGTTGCTCCATCATCTCAGATGGATGGAGTGATAATAGAAGACGCCATATCATTAACATTTTGGTCTCTAGTTGTTTAGGAACTTATTTCTTACGAGCCATTGATGCGAGTCATGCGGGGGTGCGCATCACTGGGGAGTTTATCTTTCAACATATAAAAACCGCTATTCTTGAGATTGGTGCAGAGAACGTTGTACAAGTTATAACGGATAATGCTTCCAATTGCAAGAGAATGGGGGAATTAGTTGAGAGAGAATTCCCTAGTATTGTGTGGACCCCATGTGCCGCACATTGCATAGATCTTCTCTTTGAAGATCTTGCAAAATTGCCATGGCTTGCATCTTTATTAGCAGATGCAAAACGTATCGTCACATTCACTAGGAAGAACCATCAGGCCCTAGCTATTTTTCGATCATATAGTGCACATGACATGATTCGACCTGCTGACACACACTTTGCATATATATACTTAGTGTTCCACAGACTCCACATGGTTATGGGCTCTTTGCGTATGACAGTTATTGATCATCGTTGGTTGACCATGTCCACAGCAAACACTGATATTGCACGATATGTGCAATGCAAAGTTCTAGATGAGGACTTTTGGACTGAGATCGAGACTATATTGCCTATTTTGAAAAACATTTATATAATCTTACGTATACTAGACCAAGAGGGGTCCACTCTTGGTCTAGTGTATCATATGTACACACGTATGTGCCAGGCGATTGCTACATCCACGGCTTTGATTCCTTCCAGGTATGTTCAATGTTCATTGATTTCGTATAATGGTCATTGATCAATAATCACTTGTTTAATGTATAATTTGTTTTACATTTTTTTTCTAGGAGAGAGGATGTACTTCGGTTGATTGATTCACGATGGGTCCACTTGTCTCCACCCATTCATGAATTTTCAGCCTTACTATATCCTTTCTTCAAAGGAACCTCATTATGGTCAAAGGGTTCCCTTCGGCTTATGAAGGATCAGTATATGGCACATATTTTCACGGAGGAGGAGCAGATAGCATTTGACAGCGAGTTCACGGGGTACATGAGCAATGTCGGAATTGCTTATGGCCGTAGTACCTCGCTTCGTGGAGAGGTGACCATGCGACCCTCAGAGTGGTGGCAGCATTATGGGTATGGTCACCCAACTATTGCACCAGTTGCCCTTCGAGTCCTTTCACAGGTATAGTGGTCTATTCAATGAAATTATCTATCTCATATTGGAATATAGAAAAATTTTGATTTGAGTTTTTCTCGTTGATTTGGTTTAGGACGCTTCTGCTTCTGCTTGTGAGCAGAATTGGAGTTCGTTCTCACTTGTGCACACAAAGTTGAGAAATCGATTGAATGTGTCACAATTGGAACGTGTGGTCTTTTGCAAGGCCAATTTACGCCTTGTGCAAGACTTAAAGAAGTTGGAAGGTCCCAAACAGGTATGAACATTGAATAATGAACATTCAACATATGTTTTTTTTTAATGGTCACGTACTTTCACTTCAGGCTTCACTTCCGTTTTTCAGCTCATTCCTGGTTTCCCTTGGCTTTTGTAGATATTGAATCCCGTACCTCTGTGTATTATGTAATTAAACATAGTTCTCAAACATCATGATCTTCAAAGCTGTGCGCACCGGTTGTTCCTCTTCTGAATTGTTGGATTCCACATCCAAGTATTCAAGGTCCAGAATTTCAGTGATAGAGTGGTCTCAATCCTCTCAGCTTTGGAAAAAAACGAGTAGCAAACTCTCAAAGCATAACTAAACCAGAATATGGCGAAGTTCCTGCTGTCAGATCGTCGATGAATTACCCCTTCGTATCTATCGGAAATGCTAATCATGTGTTGGCCTTCCTCTCTCCTTATCAGCATTCATGCCCGCTAAATCAGCACATTCCTCTGCTCTCTTACGTTGTTCTCTAATCAGAGCTCCCCTCCGAGAGCCCAAATCTCCAGCCACCCAAGAGCCCCTATCAGATCTTTCTCTCTTCATATTATCATTCGACAAAATCTGTTGTGTGCTAGGACCACCATTTTTGCATCCTGTTCGCTAGAAAAAGCATGGTGGTTCCGGACCTTAGCCCTTATGTTCATCCCATCGCCGTAAAATCTCCTCCTTCATTCGTTCTCTGCCACTGGTCGAAGAACCTTTAGTGCCTCCTTCCAAGTACAACAGCTCTAGGAGCATGAGCTTTTGCCCAAAGAGCTGCAACAGGACCATGTCCAACTCCCATGCTTTTCTTCCCTGAAAAATCATCACATGTTCCCGTTTTTTTAGTGAAGGAGCCCCCGCTCTCGTTTTTCCAAATCCCTCGAAACAAACACGGAAAGTAAGTTTCTGCCTTCACCTTCCAGTCGAGCACACATGGAGATTCCCCATTTGAGGCGTGCTCTCTTCTTCTCATTCTTGACACCTATCCCTTTTCGAAGTAGCTTTCCTACACAGCTCCTCTGAAAAAAAAAATCAATGTCGAATGTGTTGATGCCTTTCCCCTCAGACAACATCCATTCGCCCTACCTTCCCAAGAGCAATACGTGTGTGCATACCATCCTTTTTTCCTTCTAAAACCAGAACAGCCACGCTCTCTTCCAGCCCTCTCTTTCCCGAGGCCCCTTCCTTTCACCACGTAATCTTAGCCATTCTGAATTACCTATATGGATTCATGCTATCAAATTTTTGAGTTGAATGTTATTCTTCAAATCTTCAAGCTTGTCCTCGAATCTTGACCACAATGTTCAGCCATAAATGCATTAAAATCAGAAGACATATATTGCCCCCCTCGATCAGAACGGAGGGTGCCCATTTTACATGCTGGCAGATTTTTAGCCAAAACCAAAAACTATTTGAAGCACATGAACACTTCGGACTTTGCTTTCAATGGATATACCGATGCATTCCTGGAAAAATCATCAATGAAAGTCACGAAGTAAAAATAATTTCCAAAAGAAGGTGTCTGCATAGGACCACATACATCACTATGTACAAGCTGCAATTTCTGAGTAGCCCGAACTGAACCATCTTTTGGAAAGGAGCAACGCTGCATTTTGCCCAAAATATAGCCTTCGCAAACATGTTTTCCAGGTGCCTCAAGTTTGGGCAAAGTGGACACCATTTCAGATTTCTACAAGCATAGCAAGTTAGCGAAATTCAGATGACCAAAGCGTGCATGCCAAAGCTTTGCATGTAACATAGCCTGAGAATCATGTTTTTCACATGCCAAATCATTTACACATCTTTCATAGTCTATGAGCTCATACAAACCATGACATAAAATGCCAAAAGCAATAATCACATCGCCATTTGATAGATCATGAACTGTACATATTTCATCAACAAACTTCACAACCAAGCCAATCTTGGCTAATGCAAAAACTAATAACAGATTTTTCTTGATCCTTGGTACAAACAAAGCATCTGACAAAGTGAAAGAACTACCATCAGCAGTAGTCAAAACGATCTTACGAACTCCCATAATAGGATAAGAGGATTTGTTGGCACATATAACAGTATTCCATGTAGGGACAAGCTCGAGTGAAGAGAAGAAACTATGGTGTGAGGTAATATGTTTGTTCGCCCCACTGTCAAAGTACTGGCAAACATCTGAGTCTACTACAGACATGCACTGCTCATGAAAAGATGGGTCAAAATTGCAAACAGTAGTAAACACCCATTCTTCTTCCTGCACAAGATTAGCAAGCTCTGTTTTTGGTGTAGAGGCCTCTGCAACAACCATTCCAACCTCTTTCTTCTTTGCCTCTATAGCAGCCAGTTTTGGACAGTTCTTTATGATATGATCATTTCCTTTACAGTACTTACAAAAAAGTTTTGCTTTTCTGATTTCTTTTCATCTTTGTCTTCCCTCTTCGATTGTGTAGAATTAGCAGATTTCTGCTTACTAGTTGAAGAGCTCCATTTTCCTTTGCCCTTCTGACTAGCCAGGAAAGCTTGATCTGCAACACGCATAATGGACCTGTTCTGCCTGGACTGATCTTCCTGCAACAGAGGAGAGACTAACTCCTCAAATGATAAGGCATTTGGATTGCCTTTCATCATCAACAGAAGAGTAGAAGCAAAACTCTGATATGAATCAGGAAGAACATTTAGAACGGTTTGCACAAGTGAGCTACTTGGTATAACCTCATCAGCAGAAATCAACTGCTCCTTCAAGTCTTTGATCTTTGTTAGAAATCTCTCCATAGAATCACCTTCATTCATGTGCTCACTCTCCAACTATTTTCGGAGGTAAGCAACACGAGCCTCATTCCTAGCTTGGTACAATGTGGTAAGTGTATCCCAAGCACCCTTAGTTGTTCTGTAAGAGCGAATGTGAGGAATAATGGCACATTTGATAGACAAAGCTATCAATGCATGTGCTTGGGCATCTCTACCATCCCAATTAATTTTCTCTACAGTAGGTGCAGCAGAAACCGTAGCATGAACATGAATATGCACAATATCATCATCTTCAACACCTTTTGCATCAGTTTCAATACCTAAAGTTGTAACAACTGCAGGTGTGATAGGACGTTTTTCAACACCATGCACAATGTTCCACAGTCCTTTTGCAACCAATACATGTCGCATCATATAAACCCACAATCGGTAGCTGGTACTATAACTCAGTGATGAGTAGTACCTCCTTTAATGTCAATCCGGGAAGACATGAGGTTGGTATGAAGACCTCGAGCAAGTGAACGCACAAATGTGTGAGTGAGAAGCACACAAACATGCACACACATACACACACACGTGCACACACGGCAAGAACAAAGAGAGTAAGACAATGGAATCACTTCTATTGCAACCAAGTTCTCATACAAGATCAAAACTACAAGAAGCTGGCCCCAAAAATGAGCTCTCTAGCTCTATTTATAGTTTTTGACTAGCTTTGGCCCTTTCCAGACCTAGTGTCCGGCCTAGTTAAAAATTAGGTTCCAGGGCTTATTTGAGGGCTCAAACGAGGTCTAAAAAATATGAAAATTGGTAGGCAATTACTTCTAAGGCTCCTCAAGCTCGAGGACTCCTCGACTTGTACAGGAAAAACATCAAGCATGGGGTGGAGGCGTGGCATCCAATGTCTGATGGTAGCCATCATGTAAGCTATAGCAGGTGTGCCGGTTGAGGGTGCAATGGCGGGGTAATTGAGCCATTCTTTGCAATTGGCATTGTTCTTAACTTTTATGGCAAATGCCTTCCATGATCTTCTTTGTTGCACTGGCCCGAAGCAATTGTTATACTTCAAGTGCATGGGTGCACGATCCCATGTTCGTAGCATTTCCGGATAGGTCTCAAGTAATTTTTGCCTCCAGATAGGTTGGAATATGGCCCCTTTTCTGGCTTCCTCTGGAATATCCTCTAGTTCGAACTGTGTTGCGAAAGTTGGGTACTTGTTGGTTTTGCGTTTGATCTTCGCGTTGTAGTCTGCCAACAGTACAAAGTAGGGTTTATATTGTAACTCTGAACTGGTTATTAGTCTTCTAGAGGCGAGGTGTCTGAAATATTCTGATTGAAGTATGGTTTCTTCAATGGTCTTCATCGCCAGCATTTGAGTGGAGATACGCTCCTCATGAGTTGGCCCCATTTCTTCTACTTGTTTCATCCATGCCGAAGGGGGCTCCTCATATGTGTCATGTCCTTCCTCTGTGACTCTACCTCCTGGAAGAGGTTGAGGCTCATAAGTAACTTCAAATGTTTCCTCCACTGGAATGGCTATGGCCTCCTCTTCTGTTGGTTGATCGGGTGGAGAGGGGGGTCGTTCATATTGTAGCAACTTAATCTTTAATTCTGCAATTTGTTGTCGTAGCTCAAGTACCTCATTGGCCGTTGAAGATTCGGGTTCTGGTGAAGTAGCAGCATTGACCATCTCTTTAGGTTCTGTTGGGTGTGGTGCGGGCACTTGGGAGCTTTGGAGTTCCTTTACCTGGTCTGCCAGTTGATCGTGTGCTTCCAAAAGGGTCGCATAACCTTCCAATACCTGTTGAATGTGTTCTGAGGGGATAGCTTGGAATTTGGAAGGATCTATAGGTGCACTTGGGGTGTTTTCTATGGCTGCTTCTAGATTATCTTGATTTTGCTATTGTAATCTTCTGTTCTCTTCTTGGGCAGCTGCTAGGTGACGTCGGAGTAAAGCCATGTTTCTCTGTAGTCGTGCATTGCGTGCTAATTGATCTCTGAGTTGTTCTTCCATAGCCTTACCCGTCTCTGTATACTTGGCTTCAAGCTCTGCATTCGATTGTTGGAGGGTGGTAACTTCTTGTTGTAATGCTGCATTACTCAATTCCAAGGCATTGACACGTGCCTGGAGGTGGGACGACAGAGTGCAAAGCTCTTTATCCTTTTCTTCCAACAATCTGTATTCCTGCTTAAGCTGGGCAGCAGCTTCGAACATAGTGTCGAGTGCATGACTAAATGAGGTGGATGCAGAGGTGGAGGGGAAAGATGCAAGGCTTCGGGAAATGGGGAAGGGAAAAGTGGATGTTGTGCTGAAGGTGAGTGTGTGCGGTGACGTGCGTGAAGTTACAAGTGGTGATGTTGAGACAAAAGTGGTGGTGAGTGGTCCTGTGGAGGGTGAAATGTCCATGGGATCGGACATGATTGTGTGTGAAGTGTGAATTGTGAATACAGGAATGGTGGGTGGTGTGTTAGTGGTTGTCGTGAATGTGGGGGAGGTGGGGTGGGAATGGGATTTTCTCTTATAATTCTCAATTTGTTCAACAAGGTTTGCCAAGAATGGAGGTAGGGTGGCTTGACGCGAAATGGGTGTGTTAAGGTTTGGGTAGTGGCCAGTGGCTGTCCAAAAGTTGGAAAATATGAAGGGTGACCTATTATAGTTTGATCGGTGGCGGAGTGACCTATAGGGGGTTCGGAAAATTGGCAAGCACTGATAGAGGTAGGGATAGGTAAGGATGGCAAAATGGGGGTGTGAGGTATGGGCTCAGTAGGGATGGTTGTGGATTGTTCCGTGATGCTAGTGGCTAGGGATTCGGTGGGTTGGGTGGGAGGTGATGGGGGAGAGGGTATCCATGTGCTGTCATAGGGTTCCTCAGTGTTAGTTGGGCTAGCCATGTGAACATCTTCTTGAGCTGTAGTAGGGAGGGAGGTAGACACTTCCATTTGAATCATCTTTCCCCTTCGCGGGCGCGTATCCAGCCTTCGTTGATCGTATTGAGGAGGGTTGCGATGTAACATGATCCGCATAGCTTCTATAATCCCATATGTCTCTGCCAAAAGGTTCAATTATTTAACAAAGTGGGGGTCCACGTTCTCTGCTTGAAGCATTTGATGCACCATCGCTCTATTTGCCTCTTCTGATAGCTTATGCCTCTTTTGTACCTGCTTGATCGTTTTGTAGAGCCGTTTGAGTTGGGCAGTGTAAGCAGGGGCTTCTTCCTCACTCTCCTCTGAGTCATTTCCTTGTGCCTCTTCTTGATCATGTGTGCCTTCAGCGTGAGTATGTTGTGCCTCATCTTCCCAATGTACTCTTCGTGCATCAATCTATGGCCGTCCTCTCTGGAATGATGATCCGGGGCCGTCATTGTGTGAGAAGAACTCACTCTCAGATAATTGGGTTGTTTGCAAGAAGCTTTCAAAGTCAAAAGATGTATCCTCTGCCAAAGTAGCCATGGAGGCAAACTCAGCGTCCGTGGATGGAGTGGGTTGTGCCATGCCCCCTGATTGTGGTCCTTGGAGATGGATCGTGAAAGGGGCTACTTGTTCTTCTTCTCTACAGGAGGCTTCGGTGGTGACCTCGCGAGGAATTAGAACTTGTGAAAGTGATCCACGCATTCGTTTAGTGGGTTGAACCCCTGATTTCCGCCCCTGGAAGAATTGCAACTGTGAGTACTTAAGGGCCCGTGCGATTGGCACATCATAAGCGAGGCATCTGTAGATTATTCTTGTAATGGCACAACAGCCATTCAAAGTAGGCTTCCTCATTCCTCGTTTGCCCAATTCATATAACTGGTCAAGGATCCACACTGGCATTTTAATAGGTAAGCTCCCAGTCTCCACTAGGTATAACCCATACTATATCTTCTTATGAGGCTGTGTGAATCGGTCTTGCGCTAGAAATGCAAAATGTTGAAGACACATTCGCAATGGTATAGCAATGTTTGGGGTGAGGGAACACATTTCTTTCAACTTCTTGAGTTTATTGTTCTTCATAGACTCCGGTATCAAAGGATCTCGACTGGAGGGTACATGGGTGCCATACATCTGAAGGGCCTCCCTGATTAAAGTGATGTTCAACTCAAAATTTTTCATTTCCTCCTAGTTTGATAGAGAGGGCACCAGGAATGTGCCTGAATGATCTTTATCTCATGTCGCCTTCAGAGTTGCAATCAAGTAATAGCACCTAAGGAAATCAGGTTTAGGTAGAGATGCACTAAAATAATCCTGTAATCCCGCTTTCTGCCAAATATCTTGAAGAGGAGCTACATTTTGCAATGCTTCAAATTCTCGTGAGAAGAACTCAAAGGTCCACCAAACTCCTCCAAATTCCAACTTGGATTCCCAAATATGATCAGCATCTCCCAAATCTCCTGGCATCTCATTGAACCAATGAGAATGTCCTTTCACTCTTTCTGTTAGGCCACTCGGTCGATCCGAGATGGGAATTCTTCGCACATTCAGGAACTTTTCAAGCCTTGCTGTCACTGGAGCCTCCACAGGCATGGTATCCCAATTGCTTTGAGTACTAGTGCCCGCCTGGGAGCTTGTTCCTGCTGCTGTTGCCATGAGACTCCTTGCAGCAGTTGATGTTTATCTGCTAGAAGAAGAGAGGCACATTAGTGTTGCATAGGAAACAGGATGTAATGGTGTTCCCTCCACAATACTAACATGACAATCCAGATGGTTAGTGGTTAGAGGTGGTGTTTGTGATAGATGTGAGTGGTAGTTAGTGGTTAGTGTCATCCTAGATGCATACTTTGGATATGCAATGTACTCAGAATGCACCTACATCAGAGTGGATGGATTCACAAAATTGGGTCTGGGGGTTTGATACGGGGTTTAATTCTCCAAAATTTGATTGAGGATTCGTGGCTCTTAGAGCTGATGACAGGTAAAGGTCGATAAACTAGATTGTGCTAGATTTGGGACCCTTTGGGTACCCACTTCCAAACATTTCTAGGTTTGACCGAAGGTGTAACAGTGTGAGGTGTAGGTATCTTCCTTGAGCTGTTTGCCAAGAGTACTTGTGAGTGTTGATTTGAGCTAGTGAGTGGAGGTGAGGTTATTTGGGCTTGTAAGCAGGCCTTGAGCACCCACATCCGTCTATCATTAAGGATAGCCTTCGTTGATCGCTTAGGGACCCAAATAGAGATGGTATGTCTAGATTGTTGCCTAGGGAACTCCTTCGTTTTAGTCCTTGACATTGTGGCTCGCTTGATGCGCTTTTGAGAACCTGTCTCTGGGCCCGTGGTTTTTTCCCCTTTGCATATCCAGATCTGCTTCATGCCACGAGGTACTTCATAGAGCCCAGGTTGGTGCTCATGCTTCTTGATCATCGGTTTCCTCAATGTCGTGTGTTGTTGAGCCTGCCCCTTTAGAATCTTCTTTGGAACAGATGGTAACTCATCATTGACTTTTGTACCTTCGTCGAGAGTGACAATCCTCTGCATCATAGAGCTTTGGACAAGAACAACATTGTTATCTTCATGTGGGCTCCTGGAGGGACCAGGAGTTGGTGCCTTTTCTAATGGTTTGACTGCTTGATTTTCTAATTCAATCGTAAGGCAGCTTTGGCCTGCCCAAACCTGAAGAAGTCCACTTCTTAGGTTGAGCTTGACTGCGTGATCATAGATCCAGTCTTGGCCCAAGACTAGAGGTTCGGTAAGATCCTCCTCTTCACATACCAACACTTTTGCTAACATTAGAACCTCTTGGATGTAGAGGGGAAGCTCCACCTCTCCCATGCAAGGGGTTTCAACACCTCCTAATCCTATCAGATATGCTTCTAGGGGTTTTACCTCCAATTGCAATTGCTGGCAGTAAGAAAGCCAAACTCCACTCGTGGCTGCTCCTGAATCAATTAAAGCTCTCACGGTCCTTACACTCTCTCCTTGTCCTACGTCGATCAATTATCTTATGAGACCGTTCACCTGAAGCTTTGCACATGGCTATGTGATAACCTAGAGCTTCATGAGCGTCAATCATGGGTTGATCTCTACCTTGCCTTTTCAATTTCATTCGTCGAATGCGTTCTAAAGCTTCGGCCTGTGCTTCTTCTCGAATTCGCTTTTCCTCTTCCTTACGTTTCTTTTCAGTATTAAGTCTATTGAGCATTTCTTCAGTTAGGGGTTCTTGATATAGCTTGACTCTACATCTGCTTATGTAACTTGGTAGTACGTCACCCTCTAGAGTGGCTAGTTGTACTACTCCACTTGTGGAGAGTCTATTGATTATCATAGGTCCATAGCCTCTCTTCTCTAATTTCCGTGCATGTTGCTTCAAGGGATAGACTAAGACTAGGTCTCCTGCTTTCAAGCCTTTATCCTTCACATGTGCGTCGAAATTTGCTTTTTGCCTCTTCTTGACTGCATAGATTCCTGCTGCAGCTCTCAATCGTGTCTCACCTAGACATTAGAGGAGACCTTATGGCCGGTCCAGTCATGCTCTTGTGCTACTTTCAATGTAGGTATCAAAAAATCCAGTAGTAGCACTGCATTCTGGCCAAACACCATCTGAAAGGGCATGGCTTGGAGTACCGTTTTATAGGCAACTCGGTACGCCCAAACAGCGTGGTGTAGCCGTTTGTCCCAATTAGAGTGTTTGTTATTCACCAATTTAGTCAGCACATTGCATAAGATCTTATTTGTTCTCTCAGCCTAGCCATTAGCTTGTAGATTTTAGGGGAAAGACTTCTTATGTATCACCAAGAATTCTTGGAGAAGGTTTTCTATGATTTCATTCAAGAAGTGTGTGCCTCTATCACTCACTAATTCTATTGGCAATCCGTAACTAGTGAACACATTTTCAAATAAGAACTTTGCGGTTGTTTGAGCATCATTCTTCGTAGTGGCTTTCACTTCTACCCACTTGGTTAGATAGTCTGTGGTTACAATGATATACTCAGCATGTGAACCCTTAGCTGGGGGATTAATAGGACCAACAAAGTCTATTCCCCACTTAGAGAATGCACGTCCACCCATCATAGGCTTCAATGGCATCTCATCCTTGCATATGGGATACTGAGTCCGCTGACAAACCTCACACCTCTTCACATAGGCCACGGCATCCATGTGAAGGGTGGGCCACCAAAATCTTGCAAATAGTATTGCCTTGATCACCCGATCTGGACCAAAGTGTCCTCCTGCTACACCTTGGTGAGCAGTCTCTAATATCTTGAGGTATTCGCTCTCATGGACACACAGTCTTAGGTAACCATCTTTACCACGTTTGTATAAATTATCACCAATGATTGTGTAATCTAAGGCTTCTTGTTCCAAACTCCTTTGTCTAGCCAAAGTCATATCTTGAGGGAATGTTTTCGTCCTTAGAAAGGTTACTAATGGTTCACTCCAATCTGGCACTAAAGATATTCGATAAAAAGTAGCATGTTCCACTAGTGGTTTGGTGCGACAGATTGGGCATTCTTTGCACGTTTTATGGACATCAACTTCCATAGTTGGCCAATGCACTCCTAGTCTCCTTAATGTCTGTAGGGTTCGTTGTTTTGAGTAGTGTTGCTCTAATGCACCTACATGTGCTAATTGCAACCATTTAGTGTACTCATCCTCTTCCACACAACAGGCTAATACTCCTTGCTTCGTATGTTTGTACATACTTCCTGCTAAGATATGATACTTTTGAGCTTTTATTATCTCTCTATCTTCTGTGTGTATTATCGGGTGATTAGGCCCGTATGTCAATACTGGCACTAATGACTTAGCCCACTAAGGTACAACTTCCAAATTAAACAAGTAAGCATCAGGTAAGTCATCTGACACTCCTTGTGGGGCCTCTCCTAATGTGAGCCTTGAGAGATGATCTGCTCTCAGGTGGGTCTTGCCTTTCCTCACCACAACCTCAAAGTCGTATTCCATTAGTAAGAGGAACCATCTTACCAATCTACCTGTATTGCATGGCTTGTTTACCAAGTACAAGAGAGCTTGATGATAAGTAAAAAATTTAAACTTATTTGCCTAACCCTTCTCGTTCAGTGGTGGTATAATTTCATTCAGCTGCATTCAACTGTCTACTGGCATAGGCAATTGGAAGATCCATGTTACCTTCACCTGTAGGTTGTGCTAGCACGCATCCAATAGCATAATTGGATGCATCTACATGGACATGGAATGGCTTACTCCAATCTGGTGTGGTCAAGATTGGTGTTGAACATAATCTTCGTTTGAGCTCCTTGAAAGAGTTCTCACATTCATCAGTCCACTCAAAGCTAGTTAGAAGAGCATACAGAGGCTTTGCAATGACGGCATACATGTGAATGAACCGGCGGTAGTAACCATAATGCCCCATGAAGGCCTGTACTTCCTTGGCATTCCTTGGCCTAGGTAGTTCTGCAATGACTCTCACTTTCTCCTCATCCATGGATATGCCATTTTTTGACACTATGTGTCCTAGAATTTTGCCTTGCCTGACCATGAAAACACATTTTTCTGGGTTCAGGCAAACTTGATATTCTCTACATTTATCAAAGATTTTTCTGAGTTCAGGTATATGGGTCTGTCTAATGTTGGAATGAGCGCAAAGATCATCAACATAGACTTCCAAACTCTTCCTCAAGAACTCTTTAAACACATGACACATCAATCTTTGAAAGGTAGCGGGTGCATTGGTAAACCCAAATGGCATTACCCGAAAAGCAAATATGCCCCACTCTGTGGCAAAAGCCGTCTTATGCTGATCTTCTGGTGCAATGGCCACTTGATTGTAGCCAGAGAACCCATCCAGGAAGCTGTACACTTCCTTGCCCGCTACCCTTTCTAATAGATGCTCAGTGACAGGAAGCGGATAACTATCCCTGATAGTGGCTGCGTTAACCTTCTTCAAGTTAATGCATACGCGTAATTTACCATTCTTTTTGGGCACCACTACAATGGAGGATACCTATTAAGTGTGCTCAATTTCATAGATAAATCCAGCTTCAACCAAGCGATCTATCTCTTCTTTGATCTTGGCAGCATAGTTGTCATTGTATGTGTATGGCTTTTGTTTGGTGGATCTGGCATCTGAGGTCATGGGGATAGTGTGTGAGCATATGTCCGGGTCTACACCTTTCAGGTCCTTGTAGCTCCAAGCAAATACATCTCTCTACTCCCTTAGCAAAGCTATCAATTCTTGCTCTTCTTCTTCCGTCAGATCATGCCCTATGTATGTGCATCTTTCTTCTCCCTCTTCTATGGCTACAACTATTTTCTTGGTGGTTTCCTTACTATCATAGGCATCTCCTGCTTGAGCCTCTTGTTTAGGCATTCTTATCATGACTCTCCTATCTTCTATCTCGTATTTTTTAAAGTTTTCAGGGACTTCAAACAAGGACTCTTCCTCTATTAGTATGACTTCTCTCTTCTTCCTTTTTCTTTCCTTCACTCTTAGTGGCCACTGGTGTGGTTAACCTCACATCATTCGTGATTTCTCCGTGTTTTTGGGGATAAGCTTCTACTTCACAAAAGTATTCTTCATCTGATGCAAAAGGTGGGTCCATAATGATTGACTCTAAGTCAGAGTCACTTGCATCCTCAAATGCATCAGGGCTAGGTTCGCATTCTTCTAAAACTGCATCTCCCATGATTGGTTCTATTGAAAAGACTGAAATGTCATAGCCATCCTCATCACAGTGGGGTGTCCATGTTCTTCATTGATGGCTACATCCATTGTTGCTAAAATTTCAGCCCAACCGTGAGGCTCAAATTCTTCGTCAGGAAAAAGTATAGGTGCATAGGCTGGGTCTTGAATTGATCTATGGGTTTCTTTTGCACCTACCTCTCTGGCTTTCTCTCTCTTCTCTTCTTCTACTGCTACCTTGCACATCCATAAGTGAGTGTCCTCATGCATCCATGAGGATCCTGATCCTATGGAATGCACTGACTCAGTATCATCTTTGGCTCTATGGATGGGATTCCATTGGATGGGGGGTACATCTCTATGAGAGTAATCCTTGAGATTGACTTTGGTTGTAACACCTAAGTGTTGCAAGTACAAAGAATTGGTTCCCCAATCCTGTACCACTTGCAACTACCGCATAAATGGTCTCCCCAAAATCATCTCATAGGCATGGTTTTTGCTAAAGTCACATATAGCAAATGTATGCTGAAACTCTACACCACAGGTAGTGAGAGTTATTCCTTCTAGCAATCCCAAAGGTCTCTCAATATGACCATCGGCCATTTGCAATTTCATTCTCGTCGGCCTGAGTGCTGGCTTGCCCCAACACTTCCATAGGGAAGTGGTAGCAATTGCAACTCCTGCACCTGAGTCCAAAATTGCTTTGGTTGTGTATTCCTTATGGGTAACTGGGAGATAGGTATTTCCTTCTTCTCCTTCACTCATATCTCCTATCTTATCCAATGGTATTTCTGGCACTGTTCTATGTGATCCTACCTGGGAAGACGATTTCGCTATGTCTGGCACTTGTTTGGCTACGTGGTTCCACACTTCTGGCTTAACTTTGAGTAGCTCTTCTAAAGTGAGATTGCACTGCACTTTAGTGTTCTTTACTACCTCAGTATTCCTAGGTATGATCGAATCTTTGTTTCTTATCATGACCGTGGGTGCTCTCATGCAAGTAGACTTAGTTTCCCATGGGCCTGTGAAATGTGGTAACTCTTGCAAGGAATTAGACTCAAAGTCTAACCTCTCATGAGATTGGGCACTCTCCTGATCTTCATAAATAGAAGGGATGTCGTGTGGGAATTGCTCATGTGCGTCATCCACAAGTTCAATGGGAGGAGGGACTTCACTTTCCTTTGCCCACTTCTCTTCTTGAATCTCTCTCAAGAACTCTGGGGAATACCTATTCAAAGAAGAGGTGTCTGGTTCGGTGGAATTAGGCACATACGCTTCTTGGGGAGGAATGCTTATCCTATCTCTTGCCCCCTCCTTAGCCTGGGAGGTGGCTGCTTTTCTAGACTTTGTAAGTAACCTCTCCAACCTATCCAATAGACCATCAAAATGCAACGGTGTTCTAGTGGAGCTAGGGCTATTGAACAAGCGACTGGCTTCGAACATGGCTTGCACCAATTCTACCATCTTAGCATAAAGTTTTGTTCTCTCTACCTCTAGATTGGCTCTAGGGTAACATTTTTCATGATCTGTTACATTTGGCCCTTCTTGGATTCTGGCCTGATATGCTCTAAGCATCATGTCTAGATCCTCAGGAGTGGGATCCGCTAGGGCTGATCCTACTTTGGGTGGTGGGTGGGTTAAGGGTGGTGTATTAGAAGGTTGTGGAATGGAAGGTGATGGATTGGAGGGAAATGGAAAGGGTGGTGGTGGGGTAGTGTGAGAGTGGTTTTGAGATGCGAGTTCACTTATCTTTGCTTTGGTTTCTCTCAAGCTTTCTTCAAGTTCGCTCATTTTCTGTGACCATTGTCTTTTCATTCTCTCCCGACTATCTCTCCATGCTCTTGTCCTTTTCTTGGTTATGCTCTCCGTCTCACTAACCTCAGAACTCTTCTCTTGCCCTACTCCTTGAGTTTGCTGCAAGGCTTGAGCTCTAGTGACCACATGCACTGGGGCAGTGGAAGTTACACTTCCTGTAGAGTCTACTACTAATCCAATGACATTGATAGGAGTGATTTTTGGCAGGTTATTGGGGTTCTTCAGGCAATCTCGTAAGAGATGCTCTTTTCCACAATCTTGACAAAAACCCTGAATTGTCACTGGTTGGGGTTGTGTAGGGGCAGGCACTGGGCAATCACGTATAAGGTGATCTCCCTGACATCTGAAGCATGGTCTTCTAGGAAATGGGGGTCGTACCTACCTCGGTTGAGTTCTAGAGTTGGGGTTTGTGTACATGGCATTGGCATACTCAGGCTCCCCACTATTTTCACTTGGGTCCTCATAATAGTATGAATCGTTATGCTCGGGTGACTGCATGTAGTAAGCCTGTGGGCTATCAATATGTGTGGAGTCAAAACTATGGTCACTTGGATCACTATCTGATAGCAATGGGGTGACTGGGACTATGGCTCTGTTCGGATTTTCTTCAGAAGATGCATATTTCATTGGGATCACATTGGTTGGAGCAGGGGGTTGCTTCGCTAGGACTGGTTGAGGTCTCTGCTGCCCTTGATAAGGTGGCTGATAAGGTTGCTGTGGTCTTCCATATTGCTGTGGTGGGTACTGATTTTGATATCTACCCTGTTGTGGATATGGCTGAGGGTAATTTTGCCTGACAGTTTGTTTGTTATAAGGGCAGTCCTGTGTAGTGTGGTTGGTGTACCTTCGCTCTATGGTGCAGTACTGGCTACTAGGATTCACCTGGGGTTGGGCCATAATGGAACATACACTTGCCATATGGTCACCTCCACAAGTATAGCACCGCTTAACTGGGGCAAATCTTGGAATTTGTTTGCTAGAGACACCTAATTTTTGATCTACCTTCTCTGTAAGTTCCTCAATGGATGTGGATTGACCAGACATGAGGCTACTAGAGCTATCCGAATCCTTGTAGATTTTTGATAGCTCCAACTCCTCGCCTAGATTATCCTCAATGTCTATGCACATGCGCACGCACTCTTCTATAGTTCTGGGGTCCTTCAGATACACATATGACCTGAGCTTGGTGCTCAACAATCCATCTAAGAACAAAGCCACTTGCTTGGCTGGTGTGGGTAACTCAGGCATAGGGCACCTCTCTAGGTATTGCCTAAATCGTATTCCTGCTAGTCTGATCGTCTCTTGAGGTGTTTGTTTAAAGCTATGAATCAGGGAGGAGGTATTATGCCGTATGCGACTCTTAGAGAACTCAATGGCGAAGGCCTCTAAAAGTTGGTCTATGCTCCTAAACTGCCTCTCATTGAGGGGTTGAAACCATGTGAGGGCAGTGTTCCTAAGGGTTAGACCAAAAGCATTGTATTGTGTGAATAGGTCCTCAACCTGTTCAGCTCTCAAGACTTGCCTAAATTCTGCCACATGGTCGTACGGGTCTCCAGTGCCATCGAAGTAATTCTTCATGGACTTCACCAGCTGAGTTGGCCTTAGGGTCCTAGTGTGTTCTCTCGGCCTTGGCAAAGGGAAATCGTCAGCATTTCTTTGGTTCCTTGGGGCTCTGGGTCTCTCGGTTTCTTCTCTATCCGTCTTTGTTCTCATCCTTTCTCTTCCCAGGGGGTTGGCAAAGCTTACCTCAGGTCTGTCTCTACTTCTATCCCTTTGAGCTCCATGAGCTTGGGAGGTCCCAGCTCCTTGGTGCCCGTACGACACATTGGACCGAGGTTGGGGAAAAACAAATTCACCCTTCCATGTGTAGGCATGTCTGCCATGCTCGGTGACCACGAAGATCCTCTCTGATGTATTGTCTAGGTAGGTTACTTTGCCTGGGCTATCAGGGTCTTTAAACTCATAGATTGTGAGAGCACCTACTTCATGAGGCTGGGTAGGCTTATACCTCCAAAAAGCCTCATCAGTTTCTCGATTTAAAAGCAAATCTATGCTTTTATTATCCTGGGGAATCCACTCTAGAGTCATGATTCTAGTCAAGACTGATTTACCACGGGGAGTCCTCGGCTCGCTCTCTAAATTCCCTTGCTCTATATCACCCATGTCGGTTTCGGCAATCACATTCCCGAACTCGTCTGTTCTATCTGGAAAGGTGGTGACTACATAAATAGTCCCTTCTTTATCTAGGTATGCTCCATTCTCGAACTTGACTACCGGGTGTTCTAATCCATGGGGTTGATCGGGGTTCTTAATCTAGACCAAAGATCTTCTCAGGCCGTCTTTGTAGATGCGAGCACCTAGACGATTAGTCTTGATGTCTTCCAATTGATTCTTGTAATGTCCTTCTAGCTTTTCTAGATACACCACCCCTGAACTACCTATTGGTCTCTCCATGTTATAGGACATCTCAGAATCACTTGTTTCTGATCTGGGAGTGTATGGGTAATCACTCAACTGTTGGGCCCAAGACCTAGCAGTGTGATTGACACTAGCTTTCGAAGATCTGAGACTTTATCGGTCTCGGCCTAAGTGTCTGCTTGACCTAAGGTTCATATGCCTGGTTTCTCTACCCCCTTGGTCCCAAGTACACTCTCGTTGCAGGTTACTTTGCACCAATCACTTTGTTCTTTTTAGTTGAATATTATGTTAAGCCCTTGTGTGGAATCACGTCGTCAGGAGTACTTAAGTGAATTTCTCACTTGATAATTGATCGAATCAAGTTTATTTTTTTCCTTAGGGTTTTCGCACTTAAGATCTACCTAATGCTTGTACTTAGTTGATTAGTTCTGTTGGAGTTGATTCGTGCCTGATGTTGCCCTAATTAATCACCACTCCTAGGTCGTACTTAGCCTAAGCTAGAATTGATGAAGGAGGGTTGAGAGAACTTCCAACCTTAATTCACTTGTTGACCAGACTGCTACACAAGCCCAAGTAGCCTTCTCCCAAGCTTGGTACTCACCCTTGCTAGCTTGCCTTGGATGCCTTGCTTGCACACAATGTTTCTGCAAAAGTCCACAAGTTAATATAGCTCCTTTACCAAAATGGATTGAAAGATACACATCAACAAGTATAAGCCCCCCTTGGAGTAACTCACTGTACCCCCAAAATCGTATGACCACCTAGTCCCACCTAAAGGTCAAATTAAAAATATATGCTCTAAAACTCCGTATATGATTCTCAACAAGCTTTCGAACGAGACCAAAATCTCATCAATCGGAGTTTGTATGGTGAAGTTATGACCATTCAGGCATTTAGGGGTCAAAACAGGATCTTAGGGTTCAGGAAATTCCTCCCTGGTTTTTAGGTATTTTTCCCACTTCTAAGGCTCTAATATTAACCCAATGTGTCCAAAATTAAGCCCAAAAGTACCCCAATTCAATCAATTAAGTCACCCTAAAAATTCATGCGTTAAGCCGGTGTATCGCGAGAGGTCGCGTCGGTGTGTCGCGATAGGTGGAAGTGTCGTGATAGGTCGAAGTGTCGTGATAGGTGGAAGTGTCACGATAGGTGGAAGTGATGCGATAGGTCGAAGTGTCACGATAGGTGGAAGTGTCGCGATAGGTCAAAGTGTCGTGATATGTGGAAGTGTCGCGATAGGTGGAAGTGTCGCGACAGGTGGAAGTGTCACGATAGGTCGAAGTGTCGCGATAGGTGGAAGTGTCACGACAGGTGGAAGTGTCACGATAGGTCGAAGTGTCGCGATAGGTGGAAGTGTCGTGATAGGTGGAAGTGTCACGATAGGTCGAAGTGTCGCGATAGGTGGAAGTGTCACGATAGGTGGAAGTGTCGTGATACTTGGGTGTGTCGCGATACCTCGGTGTGTCGCGATACCTCGGTGTGTCACGATAGACCGGGATATGGTGAATTTTCCTGATCTGGCTAGTGATCCTAGGAGCTCTCAGCCTGCGCTGTGTCGTGGTGCACGCAGAATCGTGATTGGGTTAACTTTTCGGTGTGTCGCGATAGCTCGAGCTCGATGCCTCGGGGCTTGCGCAGAGAAGTTTCGTACCTGCTGAGCTTGTTGGAGATGGTGAGGATGCTGAAACCTGCAAGAAACATGCAAAACACACAAAAACAACACTACACACTCGCTCTCTCTCAAACTCGCACTAAGCAAATGAGGAGAATGACAAGGAAGAGGGAATATGAAGTGGAGAAGGAGATGGAGGTGGAGGTGGAGATGGAGATGGAGAAAAAAAAAAATTACCTACTACTTACCATTCCAACGCGTCCTCTCTACGTCTTACCATCACACGCTCGTCGTCAAAGTTCGAATCCCCGACAACGGCGCCAAAATTTGGTGTAGCTCAGTGATGAGTAGCACCTCCTTTAATGTCAATTCGGGAAGACATGAGGATGGTATGAAGACCTCGAGCAAGTGAAGGCACAAATGTGTGAGTGAGAAGCACACAAACATGCACACACATACACACACACGCGCACACACGGCAAGAACAAAGAGAGTAAGACAATGGAATCACTTCTATTGCAACCAAGTTCTCATACAAGATCAAAACTACAAGAAGCTGGCCCCAAAAATGAGCTCTCTAGCTCTATTTATGGCTTTTGACTAGCTTTGGCCCTGTCCAGACCTAGTGTTCAGCCTAGTTAAAAATTAGGTTCCAGTGCTTATTTGAGGGCTCAAACGAGGTCTAAAAAATATGAAAATTGATAGGCAATTACTTCTAAGGCTCCTCAAGCTCGAGGACTCCTCGGCTTGTACAAAATGGAGCTACAAAAAGGTGAAACGGTATTTACAAGGGTTTCTAGTGATGAGAATCACTTATAAAATGATGTAAGGATTGGAAAAAATTGATGGGTTGCCTCAGTGCTAGATCTACATGTATGCGCATACTTGCTTCTTCTCGTATGATGCCAACAGGTACCATCCAACTTATCCTCAATAGCCAACATACCAAATACATCACTGCTTTCAACATGGCCATTGACCAAAATACCTTGATGGAGAAAATTGATTGTATCTCAAAAAGTTGAACAGAAGTGCCCGGACAAATTCTGCAATAGAAAGTCTTGCCTGGTTGACTTTTAGCCAAACTTATTTGTTTTGATTCATTTTTTTAAAGTGATCTTCCAAGGTACATAGGGTGTCTAAT
Organism: Ceratopteris richardii; assembly: GCA_020310875.1. Taxonomy (NCBI): domain Eukaryota; kingdom Viridiplantae; phylum Streptophyta; class Polypodiopsida; order Polypodiales; family Pteridaceae; genus Ceratopteris; species Ceratopteris richardii. The sequence goes on from CM035433.1 coordinate 133,951,956, forward strand.
AAGGCTATTGGCAAGCTGAAAGGGCCCACCACATATCTCTGGAGTTCATTTGGGTGGTGTAGTGCAAAGCTTTTGCAGTGCCACTTCATCTTCATCAAGTTCCAATCCATCTCCTTACAAGTGTTACCTTATCAATTGGTGTAGGAGATTTTTCTCTTCCTCTCTCCTCTCTCTCTTGGGCATCAACAGAAATTAAAAATCATCAATGAAAGGCACAAAGTAAAGATAGTTTGCAAAAGGGGGTGTCTGCATAGGACCATAGACATCACTGTGAACAAGATACAATTTTTGAGTAGCTCAAACTCAACCATCTTTTGGGAACAAGGAACACTGCATTTTGCCCAAAATATAGCCTTCAGAGACATTTACTAGGTGCCTCAAGTTTGGGTAGAGAGGAAACCATTTCAGATTTCTACAGCCATAACAAACTAGCAAAATTCAGATGATCAAAGTGTGCATGCCAAAGCTTTGCATCTGACATAGCCTATGTTATCGTTAGTGTCCTTGTGAAAGTCCAAATGGCCACCGGACACTTCTTTGTGTATGTTCTTTAATAAAACATATAGTGGCCTAGTCAGTCACATATTGTAAGTTCCACCACATTTGTAAAATCTAAGAAGTTTGTGTTCATGCTCCCTGTGTACTGTGTTTTTTTGCGTATTCGGTAGCCTCTCTACAAAGTACCATGTGCAGCCCTAGGAGCTCGATTTTCTACTCCGAGGATATTGTCGAGGATATGATCGATCCAGTGCTTTCTTCAAGGCATATGAATAAGGCAGTGACCAAGGCGTAGACCTTGGCATACCTTGTCATCCAAGTCACCGAAGTCACCGTTGGTGCCATTGGCTATGCATGAGGGAGGACCTCAACGATCAAGGAAGATAGAGGTTCGCGGTACTTCTCGGGAGGTCACCCATCCAATACTATTCCCCCCGGAGATCGCTTAACCCTGGCAATCTCTTGCCACTAAGCTACACTCTATGGTGCCTGAAGAAGGGGAAAGACTAAGTTTGACATTACCTTGAACATGTTTTGGTCCCTCAAAACTTCATTCTTTGCTTTCAAAGACTATTTTTGAAGCATTTTTTTGGAGCCATTTTGGAGTACTTTCACACATAGTTCTCTTCACATAGGTCCAAGAACATCAAGAAGAGTGTTCTTTGTACTTCTCCGATAATAAAATATAAAGCTTTGGGGCTATGTTTTCAGCCACACTCGTAAAACTACAGGTTTCTCGAAAGGTTTTCAATTTTGGTGGGAGCAACCACTGTAGGTTTATGCAGGTTTTTGAGCGTAAAACATCAGAGTTGACAGACACTTGCAGGTGTTGTTGGTTAGTTTTTGGGTTGTGCATTCAGCCTTTTAGTGTCATTTTATTGCATATATTGAGCACATACACACCATGTATGCTTTTGTCGATACTTCTTATGTACGTCCATGTGGTCATTGATATAGTGGTTATGTTCTTGCATAAAGCAAGAGCAAGGAAAAGAATGGTCAACGGAATAAGAGTAGAAGTAAATCAAGGAAGAGGGATATCGAATGCCATTATTTTCATAAGCAAGGACACATGAAGAAACACTGTTATGCATTAAAGAATGCTAAAGGTAAAGGGTAGAATGTTGATGGGCATGTTAAACAGTTACCTGCACCATCTACTTCGACTGTGAAGATCGAAGAAATTAATACTATTTCTGATGATGTTGATGTGTTGACATGATAGTATTGTGCCAACTGAGGCTCTTATGGCCGATTCTCTTTCCCACATGTCGCTATTAGATTCTGATGCTTCTTTCCATGTGACACCACATAGAGAATGGTTCTCTAATTATGCAACAAAGTCTCTTGGTACTGTGAAACTTGGTGACTCTTACCAGTGTGACGTTATGGGGATTGGAGATTGTTGGAAAGCAACGTTCTATTGATTTCATCCAATATTCCATTGATCCATTCATTGTTCTATTAGTAAAAGTGTCCAGGATATATAGAATGTGTACGTCTCTTTATTAGTCCTTGTACCATCAAATGCGCCTAGCACAGTGGTTAAGGCACTGACCTCTTATCAAAGCCACCAGGGTTTGAATCCCACTCCCGACAGCGCATTCACGGAAATAGTTTTATGGTGCTTTTATTTTATGAAAAATCATACAAGCGACCGATTGCAAAGACAGATGGACAAATTCGCTTTAGCGATGATGAAACACATATGATGGGCTACGATTGAAGTGTTTTTTTATTCGCTATGAAGCTTTATTGGAAGTGCTTTTCAAAGTCACACAATACTATAAAAGAGCATGCTTGGTTATTGTTATTTCATCCTTCACCTAGTGTTCAACACAAGCCTTGGTGCTTGGACCTCAATAGAGGTGGTGTTTCTTCTAGCACATGGGGTAGCCATGGTGCTAACTTGAGCATGTTGATGAGCGGCTATGGAGTTCTTCTTGGAGGAGAAGAGTGTGCTCACACTCTTGCTCATGGAGAGGACTTGGTCATTAGTAGCTTGGTGGTGAGGATCGGCCATCTACGTGGTGTATTTGAAGATTGTCTTCTACATGAAGATTTCGGTTTACTTCAAAGACATTGGATGGTGGTTAACATAAGATTTGCATCTTATGTTAAGAATTCAAGTACATATTCTCTTTATGCACATAGGTACTACTTGAAGTTTATGGAGGCAGTAACATCCATATCAGGAGTCCTATTCGGCATAGGTACAAGAGAATCAGTACGTATATGCTTTATGCATATATGGATGAGGTGTTTGAGAAGGTATGGTCATATGAGTTTGAGGATTTCTGGCAACAAACTTGATAGCATTCTTTGCTACTTTTTAAGTATGTGATCTTTTCACACACGTATCTGACTTAGGGTCTTCCATAACCTAAGATTAGATGAGGGTTTGTTGATTATCAGTTTTAGACCGATCCTTCCTCTTTCAGGCACTCATATTCATTCTTCTACAACCTATCAGGTCACACATCTCATCTATATTCAGATTTCTGTCCATACATCTGAATATGTTGGTTAGATTTGTACATTCACTCATCCATCTATTTCTGTTCACATAGTGGTTGAGAGATTTGCTCCCACATTGTACATTGAACATTGGTATATATGATAGTGTGAGTAAGCAGTGGCTTATGTAACACTTTACACATGTTGTCTAATCTTTCTCCATCTTTGTCTCATCATTTGTATGATTAAGTGTGGTATGTTCATGTTTTGTCAATATTGGAAGATTGCTAGATTCTATGTTGTATATGCTGGACCTATGGAACCTGTGATATGAGCTATGGGCCTACCAAATTTCCAACAGAGATGTGCTTGTGCAGTTCATTGATGGTTCAAAATTTACTATGCATAATGTATGCCATGTATCTCAGCTATCACACAGTTTGATGTCAGTTGATCAACTTGATGACCTTGGTTACAAGGTGGTCTTCTATGCTCAGTCCTTTCGTATATCAAAGGGCAATATGGTTATTGCAAAAGGAAGCAAAGTTGGCTCACTTTATCCTTTATTTGTATCATTGAAAGAACACTTGTTAGCTGTTACCGAACAACCTATGGCTTGTATTTGGCATGGTCGTTTGGGACATATATCTCGTATTGGAATGAAAAATCTTTCTCATTTTGGCTATTTACCTGTGTTATCTTTCTGTGATTTCTCATTTGAGCATTGTCAATATGGAAAGCAAACTAGAAATGTGCATAGAACACACATTGAATCTTCAATTCAACCTTTAGATCTCGTTCATGCAGATGTGTGTGGTCCTATGACCACTAGGTCCTTAGGTGGTTCTCTTTACTTTGTCACTTTCATAGACGATGCTACTAGAAAATTTTGGGTATATCCTATCAGATCGAAGGATGAGGTATTCCCTACTTTGAGAAAATGGCTTGCTTCAGTTGAGACTGAAAAAGGAACTAAGCTTAAGGATTTACATTGAGATAATGGGGTGAGTATACCTCACATGAATTCAGTATTTTTTATCAGTCTAGATGGATTCATAAAGAGTTTACAACTCCTTATACCACAGTACAGAATGGTGTAGCTAAAAGGATGAATAGAACTATTCAAGATAGATTAGTTTCTATGTTGCATCGTGAAAACCTCTCACAAGGCTTTTGGGCAGAAGCGGTATTGACTGAAGTTCATGTGATTAACCTTTCACCTAGTACTGCCAAAGGTTTGAAAGAGGCACAAGACCTATGGACAGGGAAGCCACCATATTATGATCATCTTTGAGTTTTTGGGTGTGAAGCATATGTTCATATACCCAAGAATCTTAGATAAAAGTTGGACCATAAGTCAAAGAAATGCATTTTTCTTGGATATGGTTGACAAGGACAATTTGGATATTGCTTATGGGATCCTAAAACACGGTCAGTTATCAGAAGTAGTGATGTCATTTTCAATGAGTCTAAGATGCATAAGCACCCCATTAAGGAGGTTGAAGTGAGAAGAGTGGTATTTGAGGATACTAGTCCTCCAGTTAGCATGCATAAAAATGCTGCACATAGGTACATTCAAGAGTGAACTGGATTCTACTCAAAAGAATGGTACCTGGGATTTCGTACCTTTGCCAAAGGACAAGAAAGCTTTAGCATGTAAATGGGTATATAAGCTGAAATTCACATAAGATAGTGCTTCTCCAAAGTATAAAGCATGACTTGTTGCAAAGGGTTTTAAGCAACAAAATGGTGTTGATTATGAGGAAATCTTCTCTCCAGTGGTCAAGATGACTACCCTCTGCATGTTGCTTGGATTTGTTGCAATGGCGGACTTAGAGCTACTCCAAATTGATGTGAAAATTGCATTGCTTGCATGGAGATCTTACAGATGAGATCTATATGGAACAACCACAGGGTTATGTAGTTCTTGGAAAGGAAAGTCTAGTTTGTAAGCTCAAGAACAACTTGTATGGACTTAAACAATCCCCTAGACAATGGTACCGAACGTTTGATGCTTTTATGAAGTCTCAAGGCTATTCTCGAAGCAATGAGGATCATTGTCTCTACACAAAGAGATGCTCAGATGGCAACTTGATATGCTTGATACTTTATGTCGATGATATGTTGATTGCTGGGAAGTCCTCTTATGACTTGTTAATTCTAAAAAAGAAGTTGAGTCAGACATTTGATATGAAGGATATAGGGGATGCCAAACATATTCTTGGCATGCACATTACTCGTGATAGGAGTTAAAGATGCATATACTTATCTCAAAGTGAGTACATATCCAAAGTACTTCACAGGTTCAAATGCAGGATGGAAAGGCATTGAGTACACCTTTACCCATATATGTGAAATTAAGCAAGGATGATTGCCCGAAATGAGATGAGGAAAAGGAATTCATGACTAAAATTCCCAATCAGTTTGATGTGGGTAGTCTAATGTATGCTATGGTAGCTACGAGACCAGACATTGCATTTGCAATGAGAGTTGTGAGTAGATACATGTCTAATCGTGGCAAGAAACATTGGGAAGCGATCAAGATGATTTTGAGAGAATTGAGTGGCACTAAGGACAAGTGCCGATGCTTAGGTAGAGGGAAAACATCCATTATTGGTTACACATATTCTCACTATGATGGTTGTGTAGACAATTGAAAGTCTACATCAGGGTACATTTTTCATTTTGCTGGAGGTGCCATCTCTTGGAGATCTCGTTTTCAAGAATGTACAATTGTTTCCACCATAGAAGTAGAGTGTGTTGCAACAAGTGAGGCATGTAAGGAAGTATTATGGCTTTTTCATCTTGCTTGTGATATGGGTTTACCTCAGCATGTACCTCATTTGCTTAGTGATAGTTAGAGTGCCATTGCTTTGGCTAAGAATCCGGTCTATCATGCAAAGACCAAGCACATTGAGGTGAGGTATCACTTCATAATAGATTTCTTAGCCACCGAGTGCATTATTCTTGAGAAGGTTCACACTCGAGATAATGTTGTAGATGCTTTGACTAAAGCTCTACCACATGATAACTTTCAACACTGTTGTCACTTGATGGGGGTGACTTGATTCATGATCTTACACAGTCACTTGTATACTGTGTAACATGCCCATCAGGTGGGAGGTATAGTTTGTATACTTACACTCAAGTATTCTTTATCATTCTTTATTTTTCTCCCATAGTTACCTTGGCCATATTGGCCTTTAGTGGGAGCTTGTTACAGTTAGTGTCCATGTGAAAGGCCAAATGGCCACCAGACACTTCTTTGTATATGTTCTTTAATAAAAAATATAGTGGCCTGGTCACTCATAGATTGTAAGTTTGATCGCATTTGTAACATCTAAGAAGTTTGTGTTTGTGCTCCTTGTGTATTGCATTTTTTCGCGTATTTTGCAGCCTTTGTGCAGAGTATTATGTGCGGCCCTAGGAGCTCGGTTTTCTACTCCGAGGATATCATCGTAGAGCTCTTGAGAAGGAGAGTGTACTACGGTGCATCACCATCAAAATACTTTAGCCTAAGAATCATGTACTGCACATGTTGAATCATTCACATATTTTTCATAGTATATGAGCTTATACAGCCCACAACATGAAATGTCAGAAGCAATAATGACATTTGCCATTTGAAAGATCATGAATTGTACATCGGTCATCAATGAATTTCACAACCAAGTGAATCTTGGCTAAAGCTAAAACTGATAACAGATTCTTCTTAATCCCTGGCACAAATAAGGTGGAGTTTTTGGCATGCAAGGGATTTTGAGAGGCAATATCTTCTATTTTTGTTTTTGCATCTTTAAGGCTTTCTTCTAGTTCAGATAACTTTTTAGTCCACTTACGATTGGCCTTCTCCCTAGTATCCTTCCATGTTCTTGTCTTCCTCTTACTAGGCTCTCCTGATTCACTTGGCTCTGATTGCTCAGCTAGTTTAGCATGTTGTAAGGTTTGTGCTCTAGTAATTTCCTGTATAGGAGCCATATTAACACTGCTCGAACTTGAATCCACGACTAAGCCTACCACATTAATTGGTGTAACCTTGGGTGCACTAGAGGGATTCCTCGGACATTCTCTCGGGAGATGTTTCTTGCCGCACTGAGAAAAAAAGTGTTGTATTATCATGGTCTATCCTTGACCTGGAGCCGGTGGGTGGGGACATTCACAAATGAAATGGTCGCCTTGACATCTAAAACATGGTACTCTAGGAATTTGTGGTCTCATTTGTCTCAATTAGGACCTGGGGTTAAGATTCATATACATAACATTGGAGTATTCTCTCTCCCAATTTGGTTCCATAGGTAGTGCCTCATATTGATAAGGATAAGTCTCACTTTGCTTGGGTGACTGTGTGTAATAAGCTTGTGGACTATCTTCCTAGATGTAGTAAGAAATTTGAACATGGTCACTTTTTGAGACCAAAGGGGTCACTGGCGCCAATGCTCTATTAGTATTCTCCTCTAACACTGCAAATTTAACATGAATCACATTGGCAAGAGGTGGTGGTTGGTTTCCTAGGACCGATTGTAGCCTATATGGTGCATGATATTGTTGTTGGTGTTGAGGTTGATATTGTTGTTATGGCCTATAATATGGTTGTTGGTATTGGTTCTGATACCTACCCGCTTGGCCACTCTTGGAAAATTCTATAATGAATGCTTCTAGCAGTTGACCTATATTTTGGTAGTTTTAACGGCTTGTTTAGCTCTTAACACTTGTTTGAACTCGGCCACATGGTCATAAGGATCTCCTGACCCATCAAAGTAGTTTTTCATTTTCTTGACCACTTGAGATGGTCTAAGGGTTCTTGGATACTCTCGAGGTCTAGGCAATGGAAAATCATGCTCATCTCTTTGATGTCTATGTGCTCTCTGTCTCTCTCTTTTAGGCCTTTCACTTTCAAATCCTAATTTATCTCTACCCATTGTGTGAGCAAAGCTTACCTTAGGTCTATCTCTGGCTCTTTCCCTTTAGTTTTCATGAACCTCAGATGATCCTACACCTTGGATGCCTTGGGAAACATTAGATCTTGGTGGAGGGAAAATCAATTCACCCTGCCAAGTGTATGCATGTCTACTCGGTTCTGTTACCATGAGCACTCCCTCCGATGTGTTGTCTAAGTAGACCACTTTGTTTGGGGTATTAGGATCTTTAAATCCATATATCGTCACTTTTCTTACTCTACTAGGTTGATCAATCTTAAACCTCCAAAAGGCTTCATCTGTCTCCCTATTCCAGAACAATTCTACACTTTTGCTATCGTGGGGAATCCAAGCTGGTGTGAGTATTCTGGTTAAGACCAATTTGCCTCTAGGGGTCTTGGGTGCTCATCCTAGGTCTCCTTATTCTAGGTCCCCTATCTCGTTCTCATGAATGATATTTCCAAACTCATTTGTCCTATCTGGTAAGCTCATAACCACATACATGGTTCCTTTTTTGTCAAGGTGTGAGCCCTCTTTGAATTTGACCACTGGGTGTTCAAGTCCAAAGGGTTGATTTGAATTTTTGAGTCGGACAATTGATTGCCTCAGACCATCCTCATAGATGCATGCACCTAATCTGTTCGTCCTAATATATTCCAATTGTGTCTTATAGGGACCTTCTAGTGTCTGTAGATAAGTAGTGCTTCATGCTAAAAGACATTTTTGAATCTGATTCACTTGTTTCTGAGCTTCGGATGTAGGGGTAATCATTAAGTTGTTATGCCCATGACCTAGTTGTGTGATTGACACTAGCTTCAGAGGATTTGATGCTTTGACTATCCCTGCCTAGGTTTTGACTAATCTAAGGTTCATAATCCTTGGCTTATCAATCCCAATTTTCCCAAGTATAACCAATTTGCAAAGTTCTTTTGTAATAGTTACTTATTCTTTTCACAACAATGTTTGAAATGTGCTTGGATTTAAGAAATTAGGTTCTTTTGGAATTGTTTCATGCATAACATATCCCCAATTACTCAAAACCACTATTCATGCTTAGCCTAAGCTAAGAATTGACAAAGGCAGTTTAATGTTCTTCCAATCTCAAGTTTGATGCTCCAAAAAAAATGCTCTGATGTCCAATAATTGTGCTCCCTAATCCTCGCCTTGTGCTACATTTTGCCTTGCTCTGAACTCCTTTGGATGCTCTTAATACAACTGTAAAAATCCTATAGTCAAGATTTAGACTTAATATTTTTGATAGACCACTTGCATTTAGGTATCTCCAAGACCTACTTTTCCCCCTTGTATTTCTAAGACAATTTCTAGATCTCCCTTAATTCTGACTCCCAACGAGCTCAAAACCACTCAAAACGGAGTTCATATGAGAAAGTTATGTCCAATCAGGCTTCTAAGGGTCAAAACAGGCAAACAAAACCTCTCAAAGAATTAGATTTTTTGCAAATCAGGTAGCTAGAAAGTCATGTTTTTTTACAAGTGCAACAACCAGAGAATCATGATTCTCTCAAAATCTACAATCCAAAGAATCACGAATTTCTCAAATGTACTAAATCCATAGAATTGCAAATTTCTCAATTTTCCCAAGTCCAGAAAATTGCAATTTTCTCAAAATCTGTAAGCTAGAAGATCGTGATTTTCTCATATTTTCTGAGTCCAAAGAATTGTGATTTCTCAAAATGCACATTTCCAGAGAATTGCGATTTTCTCACTTTCAAAGAATCGTGATATTCTCAAATTTTCTAAGTCCAAAGAATCGCAAATTTCTTGAATCAAACAAGGCTAGACAATTGCGAATTTCTCCAAATCCACAAATCCAAAGAATCATGAATTTCTCAAAATGCACAATTCCAGAGAATCGTGATTTTCTCACTTTCAAAGATATGCAATTTTCTCAAAAAATTTTAGGTAGGGAAAAAATTTGAATTTTCCAGGGAATCGCAATTTTGTGAGAAAGTCGTGATTTTTTGAGTTTTTAGGCAAGAATTTTGAATTTTTTGCATCGAGCCCCAAATGTGTAAAAAATCGTGAAAAACACAAGCGCATGCACTGCCAAGCACTTCCTAGCTCTTTCTTCCACTCCCACACATGAGAAATGATGTGAAAATGGTGAAAATGCACTCCAAAATGAAACAATTCTATGAAGATGAAGATGCTAATGATGATTATGATGAAGATGGAGAAGAAAATCAGAAAATGAACAGAAAACGACTATTTTTTTTATCTTCAAACATTGCAAATCTATGATCTTACCATCACAATTCTCGTCCTTGAGCAATGCTCCCGACAATGGTGCCAAAATTTGGTGTAGCTCAAGCGTGAGTACCACCTCCTTTACTTGTCAATCCTTGGAGACATGAGGAGGATATAAAGATCATGAGCAATTGCGGTGAGTAAATGTGAGTGAAAAGCACATACATGCATGCAAACACACGCACACAAGGCAAGATTAAAGAGAGGAACAATGCAAAGCTTCAATTGCACAACAACTCTCTTAGAAAAGCTTTAATCTCTACTAAGCTGAATCTCTCACAAGCTACTAAGAAGCTAACCTAAAAAATGAGCTCTCTAGCTCTTTTCATAGTTTTTGGACTAGTTTTGGCCCTATCCAAACCTAGTGTCTAGCTTAGTTAAAAATTAGGTTCCAGGGCTTATTTGGGGGCTCAAACGAAATCAGAAAAATTATAAAAATTGGTAGGTAGATACTTCTAATATATTCAATCTCAAGGACTCCTCGACTTGAAAAAAATGGATTTATAAAAATGTGAAATGATATTTATAATGGTTTTATATTGATCAAAATCATTGTTTTTACAAGGATTTCTTCAGAAAATTTGACATACACTTCTTGTAGCTCCTTACTTGCTCCCTCTTCTTGTGCATCCACTTCTTTGACACATTCTTGCACCTTGTCCTTGACCTTGAGTGTCAACACCTTGCTATTTGGATAGCTGGATCTAAAATATGCAAGGTCTTGAAATCGTGAGAATAAGAACTTCCAAAGGGCATGGAGTCAAGCAATTTTTAATCACTCTAGAATTTGCAAAACCAATTTTGAAAAACCTTCAAAGAGGAGGAGTAATTAGTCATTAACTAAAAACCTGTGAGTTCCCCATTTTGGTGAGAGAAATAAAGACATTTACACACCAATGGTGCATGTGTACCAAGTGCATTGAAGAGAAATGTAGATGTGGTTATTTTTGTGCAAATCTTTACTTTTTGAGTAGTGACTTGAGTGAGTTTGGAGTTTTGATATATGTAGGTAGTGATGTGTGTGAAGACTCTAGGATCGTCAAGGCACCTTTTTCCCTCTTTAGGAGGTTTTTTTCTCTTGGTTTGTATATATGACTATAGCCCTAACGAGTCACTTATCTTTGTACATTCTAATGGTAATACATTCAGTATTGTGTATTGTGCTCTAAGCTTCTTCTTCTTCCTTGTGTTGTTCACGTGCTTTCGCAGACCTCAAAATCCAACAATTCATATTAGAGTAGGTCGCCATTTCATCTAGGGTGTCTTTGACACCCCTCTAGTCATAGTCTCAAAATCGCATGAAATTTGGTGAGCATACGCAAGACGATTAGGAGTTCGAAACTACTTCTCTCTATGGTGTCGAAATCATGATCTGAGCTCATTTCAGCCTCTGAACACACTATCGCAGCACCTGTGTAGGCAATGTCATCTTTTTGTGCCAAAGATATATACATGTTTCAGTTTGCCAGTACAAGCATCTCAAAGTGAGCTACAGGTTTAGTAGAACTTGACAGGGTAGTTCTATTCAATGTTTTGAGATACAATCATTTTTCTACATCAAGGTATTTTAGTGAGTGGCCATTACTAAAATCAGTGATGTATTGCGTATGTTGGATGTTGAGGATAAGCTGAATGGTATCAATAACCCATTATGGGCTTATATGATGAGTCATGTATTGGCTGCAAAAGGGCTATGGAATATTGTGCAGGGTGTTGAAAAATGTCCTATTACACCTGCAAATACAGTTTTTGAAGATGATGCAGACAGCGTTGAAGATCGTGATATTCTTCAGATTCCTATTCGTGTTGGAGTTCCTGATGCACCTACTATAGAGAAATTTTTTATTGGATGGTAGAGATGCTCAAGCACATGCATTGATAACCTTGTCTATCAAACGTGCCATTACACCTCACATTTGCTCTTGTAGAACAACTAAGGATGCTTGCGATACACTTACCACTTTATACCAGGCAAGGAACAAGGCTCGTGTTGCTTACCTCCAAAAATAGTTGGAGAGTAAGCACATGAATGAAGGAGATTCCATGGACAATTTTCTGAAAAAGATCAAAGATGTGAAGGAACAATTGATTTCTGTTGATGAAGTCTTGCCTAACAGTTCACTTGTGCAGACTGTTCTGAATGGGCTTCCCAATTCATATCAGAGTTTTGTTTCTACTCTTTGTTTGATGATGAAAGGCGATCCAAATGCCTTAACATTTGAGGAGTTACTCTCTATTCTATTACATGAAGATCAATCTAGGCAGAACAGGTCCATTATGCGTGTTGTAGATGAAGCTTTCCTGGCTAGTGAGAAGGGTAAAGGTAAATGGAGTTCTTTTACTAGTAAGCAAAAATCTATTAATTCTGCACAAGCAAAGAAGGATGATAGAGATGAGAAGAAAACAAAAAAGTAGAAACTGTTTTGCAAATATTATAAAGGAAATGATCATTTCATAAAGAGTTGTCCAAAACTTGCTGGTAAAGAGGCAAGGAAGAAAGAGGCTAGAATGGTTGTTGCAGAGTTCTCTACACCGAAAACAGAGTATGCTAAACTTGTGCAAAATGAAGAATGGGAATTTACCACTGTTTGCACTTATTATCCATCTTCTCATGAACAATGTACGTCTATAGTAGACACAGATGTTTGGTACTTTGATAATGGGGCAACCAAACATATTACCTTGTAGCACAATTTCTTCACTTCACTCGCGCATGCCCCTACAATGAATACTATCACATGCACCAACAACTCCTCTTATCCTATCATGGAGTTGGTAAGATCATTCTAACTATTGTTGATGGTAGTTCCTTTACATTGTCAGATTGTAAATAGACCTCAACCAGGGTCTGTTCTTGCAGATCCAACCCCAGAAGGCTTGGACATGTTCAAGGCCTACCCGGCTCGACTTCAAGAATGTCCAATATTTGTAAACCTAGACAAGAGTTACCCTAGAGAAGATTTAGAGATTAAAGGGACAAAAAGGCACATGAAAATGGTAGAGCTAGCTCATGCCATGCTTGAGGCCAATCAATTGTTCAATCAAACAAATTTTGTCAAACCAGGTTTGCATTTCCAGGGCTTACTAGAAAGATTTGAGCAGTTGGTAAATAAGCCACATGTTTCTTTACCTCCATAGGCTCAAGCAGTTGTTGAAAGAGAAAGCTCACCACCAATGAAAGTTTATGTTTTTGATTCCATGGATGATGAAACACCTCGTTCAACTCAACAGTACTCTCAAGAGTTCTTGCAGGAAATACAAGAAGAGAAATGGGCCAACGAGAAGGGTAATCCCCCTCCTATTCCTGAAACTGATGATCTTCATGATCAATTTCCCCAAGACATTCCATCTATTTACGAAGATCAAGTAGAACAACAAGAGGATGAAAGATTGGATTTTGAATCTTATTCTTTACAAGAGTTGCCACAATTCACAGGCCCATGGGAATCTGAATCTCTTCAGATCAGAGCTCCCAAAATATTGGTAAGAAATGAAAACTTAGTGGTTCCAAGAAACACTGAAGTCATGAAGAACACTAAGGTTCAGTGTCATCTCACATTAGAAGAGTTGCTCAAAGTAAAACCTGAGATATGGAATCATGTGGCAAATCAAGTTCCAGAACTTGGTTCCACTATGTCAAAAGCAGGCTCTAAGAAAAAAGTACTAGATATACCTCTAGACAAAATAGGGGACATGAGTGAAGGTGAAGAAGGTAATACTTATCTTCCAATCACCTACCAAGGTTACACAACCAAAGCTATTTTAGATTCACATGCTCGTGTTGCAATTGTGACCACCTCTATGAATTCTGTTAGTTCTTATGATCCATCCTGGATGCATGAAGATACTCATTTGTGGATGTGCAAGGCCGCAGAAGAAGAGGAAAGACACCTGAAAGCGAGAGAGGAAGGAACTTCTCAAGAAACGAGACCCGTTAGAGACCCATCCTACACACCAATAATATTTCTAGATGAGGAATTTGAGACTCATGGTTGGGCAGAAATCTTAGCCACCATGGACATTGCTATCAATGAAGAATAGTGGACACCTCATTGTGATGAGGAGGGTTATGACATCTCTGTGTTTATGTGTGAACCCTTGCTAGAAGAGTGTGACTCTAGTGATGTCATAGAAGAAGAAGAGGATGACAATGATCTAGAATCCATTGCGATGGATACGTACTTTGATTCAGAGGAGCACTATCTAGAAGATATAGGAGTATTTACCCAAAAATAAGAAGATGCTCTCACGCATTAAAACTATAAATTCAAGGGAGGGAAGTGAAGGTGGTCAAAAGAAAAAGAAAAGAAAAGCAATGAAAGAAGAAGAGGAGGAATCATTTGTTTGAAGTACCAGAGAATTTCAAGAAATATGAAGTTGATGATCAAAAAATTTTGATATGAATGCATAAAAGAGAGGCCATCATAGGAGAAGCGTATGATAATAAAGAAAAAACCAAAAAAATTGTTGTAACCATCGGAGGGAATGAAGAGTGAAGTACGTACATAGGGGATGACCTAAGTGTAGAAGAAGAAGTACAGCTTGTAGCTTTATTAAGGGAATATAGGGACGTGTTTGCATGGACCTATAGAGACTTAAAGGGGTAGATCTAAAAATATGTTCTCGTACGATCCCCATGACGATTGATGCCAAGCCCACCAAAGAGAAGCCCTACACATATAATGACACTTACATAGAAAAAATAAAAGAAGAAATTGAGGGGCTGATTGAAGCTGGATTTATCTATGAGATTTTTTAGAATGGGTGTCCCCCATTGTCGTGGTGACCAAGAAGAACGAGAATTTGCGAGTGTGTATTATGATTAGAGATAGTTATCCACTTCCAATCACTAAACATTTATTGGAGCATGTTGCAGGCAAGGAAGTGTATAGCTTCGTTGATGGATTTTTAGGTTACAACCAAGTATCCATTGCCCAGAAGATCAACATAAGACTACTTTCACCACCGAGTGGGGAATCTTCGCATTTTGTTTGATGCCATTTGGTCTCACCAATGCACTTGCAAGATTCCAAAGGCTCATGTGTCATGTGTTCAAAGAGTTCTTGTGAAAGAGCTTAGAAGTATGCGTGGATCATTTATGTGCTCATTCCCAAGAAAGAGGACACCACATCCCAGAGCTTAGACAAATCTTCAACAAGTGTAGAGAGTATCGAGTCTGCCTGAACCCAAAAAAGTGTGTCTTGATGGTACGACAAGGTAAGATCTTAGGTCATATTGTTTCTAAGAATGGAATATCAACAGATGAGGACAAAGTCAGAGCCATAGCAGAGTTGCCAAGGCCAAGGAATGTTAAAGAGGTACAAGCCTTTATGGGCCATTGTGGATATTATCGCAGGTTTATCCACATGTATGCAATCATAGCTAAACCTCTTTATGCCTTGCTGACAAATTTTGAGTGGAACAATGAATGTGAAAATTCTTTCAATGAATTGAAGAGACATTTGTGCACATCACCAATACTTACTACTCCTTATTGGAATAAACCATTCCATGTCCATGTAGATGCATCCAATCATGCAATAGGATGTGTGCTAGGACAACTTACTAAACCATTCCATGTCCATGTAGATGCATCCAATCATGCAATAGGACATTTGTGCACATCACCAATACTTACTACTCCTTATTGGAATAAACCATTCCATGTCCATGTAGATGCATCCAATCATGCAATAGGATGTGTGCTAGCACAACTTACTGTTGGAAGTCAATGTACATATGGTCCACATCCACTTCTAGGAATAATTTCAATTGAATATACTGAAAGGCCCATAAACAATGTTCATTTCTCCAAAAGAAATGTCTCTCTATAAACTCAGATCATGCAGCTTCCATCATACTTTCTTTTCTTCTTCATCATCATTCACCTGTATAGCCTTCTTCAAATTGTCTCGTGGTCGAATCTACAGTTGCATATACATCATAGAGTCCCACTGTGAATCCTTGCCTTGAGATCCATGCCACAAGCAAAGACTCTACTGCTCCTACACCGTTGGTCCTTAGAACTCGAGGATTGTAAGTAAAGATGAAATCTCTACCACACTATGTCAGAGTGAAGGGCTCCGTTGATGGATCAAGTCAACTACCAATGTGCAAGTGATGACACGTACGGGATGCTATTGGAAAAACTCAAATGATGAATATAAACTCATAGATGGTTAGTATTTCAATTGGGAAACCTTATCAAATTTATCATACGGTCAAGATCTTTTGGTTAACAATTATGTATTCTGACTAAGTTAGTGAGATAGCTGTGTGTTTTGTGCTAGAGGAAATAAATAGGTAGAAAGAAAAATATAGATTGTGTTCTGGTCGAGAGGAATATTTCAAGAACTCTTAGTCAAATAGCAAGATCAAATCGAGTTCCTACTCAAAGCCAACCTCTATCTTTCAGCTCGGTTGCACATGCACCCAAAACCATACTCTCACACTCATTTATACATCCATATAAGCAATCATGTGCACACACTTTCATGCATGCACAGAGTTAGTTCACATCTAACCATTCGCAACACATGCATACCATACATCTCACACACACACACATGAATTAAATCAGATCAAATTTTCTATACGACACAGAGAAAGAAATTGTGCGCAACACATAGCATCTAATCTTGATCTCTCTGCTATCGAACAAAAACTCTTGCTAATGGAAGAAAATAATATAATACAAGACAAAGTGCATGATACATGGTTTGCATCAGCCAAATCTACCCAAAAGCTCCTTGTTCCCACCGAACAACAGAAGAAACATGGACCCTATGGTTGTCTTATGATGTATCCCCTACCTGCATAAATAAGCGCACTGAAAGTATGATCCTAGAACATACCAAGAATACAATTATGATGCTATTTTTGATGAATTACAAATCATCGCCATCCAAAATCTATGATGCTCATACCATTGCATAGTGCTCTCTTCCCCCGAGACTTTTTCTTCCTCGACAAAGCTAAGAGAAGAGGGTCATTGTTAGCAGTAGTCAAGGAATTGAAGGACTAACAAGACAAGGAAGCTTACGAAGGGAGTCAGAGCGAAGAGAAGGTACAAGCAGACAGAGTAGTCAAAGAAGATTGGGCAAGTAGGCCATTATTTTTTCAGGAAGCTAAAGCATATCAAAGAGGTGGACACATAAGGAGAAGGAGCAAGTAGGGAGCTCGAAGATGTGTATGTCAAATCGTTAGAGAAAATCCCTACAAAAATAGTGATTTTCATCACTAAAAGCCATTGTAAATACCATTTCATATTTTTGTAGCTCCATTTTGTGCAAGCCAAGGAGTCCTTGAGCTTGAGGAGCATTAGAAGTAGCTACCTACTAGTTTTCATAATTTTTAGACTCCATTTGAGTCTTCAAATGGGACCTAGAACCTAATTTTTAACTAAGCCGGACACTAGGTTTGGACACGGCCAAAACCTAGTCAAAAACTATAAATAGCGCTAGAGAGCTCATTTTTGAGGCTAGCTTGTAATTGATTTGAACTTGTATGAGCATTTTGGAAGTAATCTAAAAGAACTCCATTGTCCCTCTCTTTGCTCTTGCCTTGTGTGCGCGCGTGTGTGTATGTGTGTGCATGTTAGTGTGCTTCTCACTCACGCACTTGTGCCTTCACTTGCTTGAGGTCATCATACCATCCTCATGTCTTCCCGGATTGACATTAAAGGAGGTGTTACTCATCATTGAGCTACACCAAATTTTGGCGCCGTTGGCGGGGATCGAGCTTTGAGGACGAGCGTGTGATGGTAAGACGTAGATTTGAGACGTTGGCATTGTAGGTAATTCCTTTACTCTTCTTTATTTTTCTCTTTCTTACTTCATCATCATCATCACCATCATCATCCTCACCACCTCCCACCTCCATCCCCACCATCGCGAAAAATTTCAGTTTTTTATCATATCACCTTCTTCCTTCCATTTCCCTCATTTCACTTGTGAGAGAGAGCGAGAGAGCCAATTGTGTGCGTTGCTTTTTGCCTGTTTTCTGAGTGATCTTGCAGGTACAACTGTATCATCCCCTCCAGCACGTTGCGCAGGTACGGACGAACTCGGAACTGTCTCTGTGTCACAGACCTCTGTCGATTGCGATCGATAGAAAATTTCGCCTTTTGGTAATACAAAGTGCACCACAATGACATGCACAAGGAGCACATTCCAAATCACTAGAAAAAACTAAAAAATTCCGTGTTTTTCTGTCAATCGCGACCGACACCATCGATCGCGATCGACAGCCACGATCGACAGATTCTGTCGATCGCGACCGACAGAGATGACCGACTGATCCTGTCAATCGCGATTGATACCATCAATCGCGATCGACAGCCACGAGCGACACCTCTGTCAGTCGCCATTTACACCGTCGATCGTGACCGATTGAATTTTGACGATTGACAGAAAAATTCACACATACACGTGTCCCTTGCGACGGATAAGACCCCGATTGACTGAAATCTCGCCGAAATTCGCGCAAAAAGTGTCGATCGCGATTGACAGGACCCACGACCGACTCTGTCGATCACGATTGACACAGTCAATCGCGACTGACGTGCCGATCGCGACCGACAGGCCCGACGGACACCTCTGTCAATCGCGATTGACAGACCTGTCGATCGCGATTGACAGGCTTTTCGGCCAAAAAATTAGGGTTTTGTATTCCAAGTTTTGGGGATAGTTTTTGGGCATATTGGTCTAGCAATTAGTGATTTGTGAGGTCCCTACACATGTATTTTTGAGAAAAATCCTGTGATCTGTTAGCCTGTTTGAACCCTGTTTTAGCACCAGAACCCTGAATTGACATAACTTTCTCATACGAAATCCGTTTGTTGTGATTCTTGTTTTGTTAGAAAGCTCATGGGGAGTATAACCAAAACTTCCACTGGTTACGGTAAATTTAATATCATGATTATTAGATATACTATTTTGAAGTGACCATACCCAGGGGGAACAAAACCAAGGGATCTCTAGAACTGTTTGCAATAAAGACAGGGGACAAAATCGATATCCAAATTGCATGAATGGAAGTGATTTATTATGTCATTTGAATCTAAGCCTTGAGCTAATCTTGGGACTTTTACAGGTCCATTGAGAGCACTTGGGAGCATCCAAAGCAAGAGCTTTCTACAAGCTTGAGAACCGGGTTCTTGAGCACCAAAGGGCAAGGGATCAGCAAGTAAGGTTGGAATACTCTCAACTCCCTCTGTCAATTCCTAGCTTAGGCTAAGTGCGGATAGTGCTAGAAGTAAGTCACGATAGCGATAGGCATCTATCAAGTTGAAGACTACCTAAATACTCAAGAGCAAGCTAAACATAATCTTTGTGCGGTCGATAACTTAAAAGAAAAAGAACCTAACGTGGAACGATCAACTCAAAGTACAGAAAACACTCAAATATTCCTGGCGATGTGATATCTGACAAGACCATAAACACGGTAATCAACAGAAAAGAATCAAGTAACTGATACAAAAGAACTCAGCAACGAGGTTGTACCTTGGGTAAAAATTGGGATTGCTCAGCTAAGCATATGAACCTAAGATCAGGACGACACCTAGGAAGAGATAGACAGAGTCTTAGATCTTCAGAGGCTAGTGTCAATCATATTGCTAGGTCTTGGGCCCAACAGTTGAGCCATTATTCGCACTACCCTAGCTCTCAAACTAGTGAGTCAGAGATGTCTCAAGGTATGGAGAGACCTACGGGGAGTTCAGGTGTGCCATATTTGTATAGGGTGGAAGGCCCCTACAAGACTCAGCTGGAATACCTTAGGACCAACCGATTAGGTGCTAGCATCTATGAGGATGGCCTTAGAAGATCTATGGTCCAGATTAAAAACCCTGACCAATCATTGGACTAGAACATCCAGCGGTCAAGTTTGAAAACGGAGCATACTTGGACAAAGAAGGAACTATATATGTAGTCACTAGTCACCCAGACAGGACCGATGAATTCGGGAATGTGATCCCTGAGGCGGACATAGGTGACCTAGAGCAAGGGAACATAGGAGGAGAGCCTAGGACCCCTCGAGGAAAATCTGTTCTTACTAGAATCCTCCATCCCAAGTGGGTTCCCCAGGACAATAAGAGCATAGATCTACTCCTAAACAGAGAAACCGATGAAGCCTTTTGGAGGTATAAATCTGACCGGCCAAATGAGGTAGGAACAATCATGATCTATGAGTTCAAGGATCCTGATAGCCCAGGCAGAGTGACCTACTTAGACCACGCGTCAGACAGGGTCTTTGTGGTTACAGAACATGATAGGCACGCTTACACTTGGAAAGGTGAATTTATTTTCCCCCAACAAAGATCGAATGTGTCCTTTGGTCACCGAGGAGCTGGAACATCCCAAGCTCATGGAGGCAAAAAGACAGACATAGAGATAGACCTGAGGTAAGCTTTGCCAACCCAGTGGGAAGAGAAAGAACAAGAACGGAAACAAATAGAACGGAACTTGAGGGACTTAGAGCCCCAAGGAACCAAAGGAATGCTGACGATTTCCCTCTCCCCATGCCTAAGGAACACACTAGAACATTGAGACCTACACAGTTGGTTAAGTCCATGAAGAACTACTTCGATGGCACAGGAGACCCATATGATCATGTGGCTGAGTTTAGGCAAGTCTTGAGAGCTGAACAAGTTGAGGACCTATTCACGCAATATAATGCCTTTGTCCAACCCTTAGGAACACAGCCCTTACGTGGTTCCAACCGTTGAATGAGAGACAGTTCAGGAGCATAGACCAACTCTTAAAGGCTTTCATCACTGAATTCTCTAAACGTGGCATAAGGCATAATACTTCCTTATTGATACATAGCTTCAAGCAGACCCCTCAAGAGACCGTGAGACTTGCAGGAAGAAGATTTAGGCAATATCTTGAGAGATGCCCTGTTCTTGAGTTACCAACACCAGCCAAACAAGTGGCTTTATTCTTGGATGGATTGCTAAGTACCAAATTGAGGTCATATGTGTACTTGAAGGACCCTAGGACTATAGATGAGTGTGTACGCATGTACATCGACATCGAGGATAACCTAGGGGAAGAGTTAGAACTCTCCAAAATCTACAAAGATTCAGATAGTGCTTCTAGCCTCTCGTCCACACAATCCACATCTATTGAGGAATTAGCAGAGAAGGTAGCTCAGAAATTAGGTGTCTCGAGCAAACAAATCCCAAGATTTGCCCCTGTGAAAAGATGTTACACTTGTGGAGGTGACCATATGGCAAATGTATATCCCATTATGGCTCAATCTCAAGTAAATCCTAGTAGCCAATACTGCACCATAGAACGGAGATATACTAATCACACTGCGCAAGATTGCCCATACAATAAGAAAGCAGTTAAGCAAACCTACCCTCAACCCTATCCACAATAGGGAAGATACCAGAACCAGTACCCTCCACAGCAATATGGTAGATCACAGGAATCCTATCAACAGCCATACCAAAACCAACAAAGGCCTCAACCTGTGTTAGCTCAACAACCTCCAACCCCAGCTAATGTGATTCCTGTAAAGTATGCAGCTGCTGAGGAAAATTTGAGTAGAGCCATAGTCCCAGTGACTCCATTGCTTTTAGAAAGTGACCCGAGTGATCATAGTTTTGACTCCACTCACATAGATAGTCCACAGGCTTACTACATGCAGTCTCCTAAACATGGTGAGTCCTACTATAGTGAAGAACCGAGTGAACCTAGTTGGGAGCCAGATTACACAAATGTCATGTACGCAAACCCAAACTCTAGACCTCAACCTAGGCAGGTAAGACCCCCATTCCCTAGAGGACCATGCTACAGATGTCAGGGAGATCACCTCATTCGTGATTGCCCCTTACCTCCACCTACACAACCCCAGTCAGTGACAATCCAAGGCTTTTGCCAAGATTGTGGAAAAGAGCATCTCTTACAAGATTGCCCAAAGAACCCCAATAATATGCCAAAAATCACTCCTATCAATGTTATTGGGTTAGTTGTAGACTCCACAGGGAGTGTGACTTCCACTGCACCAGTACAGGTAGTCACTAGAGCTCAAGCCTTGCAGCAGAACCAAAGTCTAGGCCAGGAAAAAAGTGCTGAGGCCAGTGAAACTGAGAGCATAACCAAGAAGAGGACTAGAGCTTGGAGAGATAGCCGCAAGAGAATGAAAAGACAATCGGCAAAGAAGATGAGTGAACTTGAAGAAAGCCTAAGAGAAACTAGAGCCAGGATAACTGAACTCACCTCTCAACCCCACTCTCACACTACCCCACCTCCACCATTCCCATCTCCATCCGATCCGACCCCTTCTAAACCGCCTCATACGACCCCACCACCCCCTAGAGTAGGATCAGTACTAGCAGATCCCACTCCCGAGGACCTAAACATGATGCTTAAGGCATATTAGGCCAGGATCCAAGAAGGGCCAAACGTAACTGATCATGAAAAATGTTACCCTAGAGCGGAACTAGAGCTTGAACGAACCAAAATCTGTGCCAAAATGGTGGACCTGGCTCAAACCATGTTCGAAGCTAGTCGCCTCTTTAACATCTCTAGCTCAGCTAAGACACAGTTGCACTTTGAAGGACTGTTAGAAAGAATAGAGAGGCTAATTGCACAATCAGAAAAGGAACCCGCCTCTTGGGATAAGGGCAAGGCAAGCGAAAGAGAAAGCCTACCTGCCCAGGGAGCCTATGTGCCTAACTCTACGGAGCCAGACACATCTTCTTCTATGAATCGGTTCACCCCAAAATTCCTACGAGAGATTCAAGAAGACAAACGGGCTAAAGAAAGCAAAGTCCCTCCTCACATCGAACTTGTGGATGATGCACATGATCGATTCCCACAAGATATCCCATCCATTTATGAAGAGCAAGAGAGCACTCAATCTCAAGAGAGGTTAGACTTCGAGTCTAACTCCCTACAAGAATTACCCCATTTCACAGGCCCATGGGAAGCCAAGTCTACTTGTATGAGAGCACCCACGGTCATGGTAAGGAATTAAGACTCAGTCATACCTAGGAATACGGAGGTAGTGAAAAACACTAAAGTATAGTGCAACCTCACTTTAGAAGAGCTACTCAAAGTTAAGCCAGAGCTATGGAAACATGTAGCCAAACAAGTACCAGAGATAGCAAAACCCCGTTCCTAGGTAGGTTCTCATAGGACAGTGCCAGAAATTCCTCTAGACAAGATAGGAGACATGAGTGAAGGAGAAGAAGGAAACACATACCTCCCCATCACCCATCAAGGATACACAACCAAGGCAATTCTGGACTCTGGTGCAGGAGTTGCAATTGCTACCACTTCCCTATGGAAGCGTTGGGGCAGGCCAGCACTTAGGCCCACGAGGATGAAATTGCAGATGGTTGATGGTCACATAGAGAGACCTTTAGGACTACTAGAAGGAATAACGCTCACTACATGTGGTGTAGAGTTTGAGCACACATTTGCTATCTGTGACTTTAGCAAGAACCATGCCTATGAGATGATTTCGGGAAGACCATTTATGCGACAGTTGCAAGTGGTACAGGATTGGGGAACCAACTCCTTGTATTTGCAACACCTAGGTGTCATGACCAAGGTTAATCTCAAAGATTACTCTCATAGAGACGTCCCTCCTATCCAATGGAATCCTATTCATAGAGCCAAGGATGATACAGAGTCTGTGCACCATAAGATCAGGATCCTCATGGATGCATGAAGACACTCACTTATGGATGTGTAAAGTGGCAGTGGAAGAAGAGAAGAGAGAAAAGGCCAGAGAGATAGGTGCAAAAGAAACCCATAGATCCATTCAAGACCTAGCCTATGCACCTGTAGTATTTCTTGATGAAGAATTTGAACCCCACGGCTGGGCAGAGATCCTAGCAACCATGGATGTAGCCATCAATGAAGAACAATGGACACCACACTATGATGAGGATGGCTATGACATTTCAGTCTTCTCCATAGAACCAATCATGGGAGAGGCAGTTTTAGAAGAGTGTGAACCTAGCCCTGATGCATTTGAGGATGCGAGCGACTTTGATCTAGAGTCAATCATTATGGACCCACCCTTTGCATCAGATGAAGAATACTTCTATGAAGTAGAATTTCAACCCCAGAGACACGGAGAGTTTACCAATGACGTAAGGTTAACCACACAAGTGACCCCTAAGGATGAAGGCAAGAAGAGGAAGAAGAGAGAAGTCACACCAGAAGAGGAAGAATCTTTGTTTGAGGTCCCTGAAAACTTTAAAAAGTATGAGATAGACGATAGGAGAGTCATGATAAGAATGCCTAAACGCGAGGCACAATCAGGAGAGGCCTATGATAACAAAGAAACCACCAAGAAAATAGTGGTAGCCCTAGAACAAGGAGAGGAGAGATGCACGTACATAGGCCATGACCTAACAGAGGAAGAAGAGCATGCGTTAATTGCTTTGCTAAGAGAATACAGAGATGT
Source organism: Ceratopteris richardii (assembly GCA_020310875.1). Lineage (NCBI taxonomy): Eukaryota > Viridiplantae > Streptophyta > Polypodiopsida > Polypodiales > Pteridaceae > Ceratopteris > Ceratopteris richardii. The sequence continues at coordinate 133,976,525 of CM035433.1, forward strand.
ATTCGCTTGGAGTTACAAGGATTTGAAGGGTGTAGACCCAGACATATGCTCACACACAATTCCCATGACGTCAGACGCGAAACCCTCTAAGCAAAAGCCATACACATATAACGATGATTATGCTGCTAAGATCAAAGAGGAGATAGATAGACTGGTAGAAGCTGGATTCATCTATGAAATTGAGCACACTGAGTGGGTATCCCCCATTGTAGTGGTGCCCAAGGAGAATGGAAAGCTACGTGTGTGCATTAACTTGAAAAAGGTTAATGCAGCCACAATTAGGGATAATTATCCACTTCCAATCACCAAGCATCTGCTAGAAAGAGTAGCGGGCAAGGAAGTATACAGCTTCCTTGATGGATTTTCGGGCTACAATCAAGTAGCCATAGCTCCAGAAGATCAGCATAAGACAGCTTTTGCCACAGAATGGGGCATATTCGCCTTTAGGGTAATGCCGTTCGGGCTTACCAATGCTCCTGCAACCTTCCAAAGATTGATGTGTCATGTGTTCAAAGAGTTCTTGAGGAAGAATTTAGAGGTCTATGTTGAGGATCTCTATGCTCATTCCAACATTAGACATACACATATACCTGAACTCAAGCAAATCTTTGACAAATGCAGAGAGTCTACTTGAACCCAGAAAAGTGTGTTTTCATGGTCAAGCAAGGCAAGATTCTAGGGCACATAGTGTCAAAGAATGGCATATCCACAGATGAAGAGAAAGTGAGAGCCATAGCAGAGCTACCTAGGCCAAAGAATATCAAGGAAGTACAAGCTTTCATGGGGCATTGTGGTTATTACCGACGATTTATACACATGTATGCCATCATAGCAAAGCCTCTGTATGGACTATTGACTAACTTTGAGTGGACTGATGAATGTGAAAACTCTTTCAACGAGCTCAAAAGAAGGTTATGTTCAGCCCCAATCTTGACTACACCAGACTGGAATAAACCCTTTCATGTTCACGTAGATGCATCCAATTATGCTATTGGGTGTGTGCTTGCACAACCTACTGGTGAAGGTAATATGGATCTTCCAATTGCCTATGCTAGTAGACAATTGAATGCAGCTGAACGAAATTACACAACCATTAAAAGAGAAGGATTGGGCATGGTATATGCAGTTAAAAAGTTTAGACACTATTTGCTTGCAAATAAGTTTAAATTTTTTACTGATCATCAGGCATTATTGTACTTGGTAAACAAACCATGCAATACAGGTAGATTAGTGAGATGGTTTCTCTTACTAATGGAATACGACTTTGAAGTTGTGGTGAGGAAAGGGAAGACTCACTTGAGAGTGGACCACCTCTCAAGACTCACATCCGGAGAAGCCCCGCAAGGAGTATCAGATGACCTTCCTGATGCTTACTTGTTTAATCTAGAAGTTGTACCTCAGTGGGCTAAGCCATTCGTGCCAGTATTGACATACGGGCCCAATCATCCAGTCATAAACACTCAAGATAGGGAGATAATAAAAGCCCAAAAATACCAGATCATGGTAGGAAGTATGTACAAGCACACAGATCAAGGGATCCTAGCTTGTTGTGTGGAAGAGGATGAGTACGCTTAATGGTTGCAATTGGCACATGTAGGTGCATTAGAGCAACACTACTCAAAGCAACGAACCCTACATACTCTAAGGAGACTAGGAGTGCATTGGCCAAAAATGGAGGCTGATGTCCATAAGTTGTGCAAGGAATGCCCTATCTGCTACACTAAACCACCTGTGGAGCATGCCACTCTTTATCAAGTATGCATAGTGCCAGATTGGAGTGAACCATTTGTAGATTTCCTGAGGACGAGAACATTCCCTCAAGATATGACACTGGCCAGACAAAGAAGTCTAGAACAAGAAGCCCTAGATTACTCACTTATTGGTGATAATCTATACAAGCGTGGTAAAGATGGTTACCTAAGACTATGCGTCCATGAGAGTGAATATCTCAAGATTTTGGAAACTGCTCACCAAGGTGTAGCAGGAGGACATTTGGACCAGATCGGGTGATCAAAGCAATCCTTTTTGCAGGCTTGTGGTGGCCGATCCTTCACATGGATGCACATACCTATGTGAAGAGGTGTGATGTCTGTCAGCGAACCCAGTATCCTATACGCAAAGATGAGATGCCCTTAAAACCTATGCCACACCCTTCCAGATGGTATTCGGTCAAAATGCAGTGCTACCATTGGACTTCTTAATACCTACATTGAAAGTAGCACAGGAGCATGAATGGACGGGTCATGAACTCTCTTCAAGGATCCTTGATCTGGAACGACTAGGTGAAACCAGACTAAGAGCGGCAGCGGGAATATATGCAGCTAAGAAAAGACAGAAGGCATACTTTGATGCCCACGTCAAGGATAAAGGTTTGAAGGAAGGAGATTTAGTTTTAGTCTACACTTTGAAGCAACATGCAAGAAAATTAGAGAAACGTGGCTATGGACCTATGATCATAAATAGGATCTCAACTAGTGGAGCAGTACAACTGGCCACCTTAGAAGGTGATATTCTTCCGAGCTACATCAGCGGGTGCAGAGTCAAATTATATCAAGAACCCCTGACTGAAGAGATGCTAAATCGACTCAACATTGCCAAGAAACGTAAAGAGGAAGAAAAGTGAATTTGAGAAGAAGCTCAAGCAGAAGCTTTAGAACGCATCAGAAGGATGAAGCTGAGACGACAGGGAAGGGATCACCCTAGGGCAGATGACTATGCGGACCCAGGATACCATATGGCAATGTGTGAAGTCTCAGGAATAAGTGCCCATAGAATAATCGATCGACGGCCGTTTGTGACCTTAGAGATAGGACAAGGAATAAGTGCAAAAACTGTGCGAGCTTTGATTGACTCAGGTGCAGCCACTAGTGCTGTTAAATTTTCTTACTGTCAAAAGTTGGAATTAAATGTCAATCCTATAAAAGCATATCTTATAGGATTGGGAGGTGTGGAAACCCCTTGCATGGGAGAGGTGGAACTTCCCCTCTATATTCATGATGTTTTACTGACAGTTAAAGTGCTAGTGTGTCAAGATGAGGACCTCATGGAGCCTCTTGTCTTGGGTCAAGACTGGATCTATGATCATGTAGTCAACCTAAACCTAAGAAGTGGACTCCTTTAGGTCTCGTTAAATCAGAATCGCGTTACAATTGAGTTAGAAAATGAAGCACTCAAGGAATTAGACAAGGCACACACTCCTGGTCCTTCCAGGGGTACACATGAAGATGACCATGTTGTTCTTGTCCAAAACTGTGTGATGCAGAGGAATGATGATTTCAATCAAAAAGTCAGGGGCGCAACGGAACTCCCTTCTTTTCCAGAGACCGGAGGGATGCAACAACCAAAGGCAGATCAGATACAGATGGAGCAGAGTAATACCTATGCTGGAGGTCAAAGGCAAGTGCAAAGCAGAATGTCTCAGCCATTGAAACAAGTGTGGGTGCGGAAAGGCGAACACCCTGTTGCGATCAAGCAAACCACACAGACAAAACTTCTTATTAGTAATCAACACGACACTAATAAGAAGTCTTTCAGAAATTCTTCTGCTAAAATAAAGTCTATTTGGGTACCCAAGAAGTTGATGAAGGCCATCCCACAATCACGACAAATTTGGGTGCCTAAGGCTTGCTTGCGGGCTCAAATAGTTACACTGAGGCCGCACCCTGTACAACATGGTTCCTTCACTCGAACATCTGATACCCTTTCTTATACAACACGCACAGACACACATTGGTCCATGAGCACAAGCAGAATCACTTGTAAATGGGTCCTTAAAAAGCCTCATTTCCAAGTAGACACTCCTAAAAAGCCCTCCAGAGTCTCCACAAAATCAAGATCAACAGCAAATCAGTTTGTTTGGAAGCCCAAAACGTGTAATAAACCCCCCAACCCTCATTTGTAAATTTATATCCACTTACTCACTACATCACTCATACATCGCATCTTTCCATTTAGCTCTTAGGAATATCCATTCACTAACCACACACACGATCCCCAAGCACTTATTGACCTACTAACCTCTCACTAAAATCATGTTAATGTTGTAATGGGGATGCATGAACGCTTGGTGTCCATTGGCAATGTTAACATTCATTTGTCTATTCTCACAGAACCGGTGACCAGTCTCTTCACCATGGCCGAGGCAAGAACTAGCTCCCAGGCAGGCACCAGCCCCCAAATCGTGGACATTGAGAGTCTTCCCATTGAAGAGGAATTGAAGGAACGCCCAGTGGCATTGATGGCATTACACACCATACCAATTCAGAATCCTCCACAGGGGCACACAATGTCGGTCAGCAAAAACTCACATTGGTTCAGTGATGTGGCCGAATCTCTGGGTGAAGGCAATTACATGTGGGAGGCTGAGATAGAGTTCAACGGGCAATGGGGCAGATATCATTTTTTCACCAGGGAATTTGAGAGGCTTCAGAATGATGAAGGTCTGAAACCCATCTCGAAGAAGGCTGGACTCTACGACTATTTCAAGGCTCTGTTACCCAAGCCAGATTTTCTACGGTGTTCCTACTTAGTGAGCACTCTGACCCCTAGTAAAGAGAAAAAGGGATATAGTACCTTCGTTCTACCATCACTTACTAGAGGTAATGAATTAAAGAGTTTCAAATTGACGAACAACTTGGTGAGGGAAGCTCTTGACATGAAAGGCATGCATATCCCCACCGAAAAAGAGACGATGGTCCCTGATAACATGAAGAACAGGAACCTGACTAAGCTCAAAGACATGGTAGCAATGACACCCACATTTCCATGCTTTTTTATAGCAGAAGATAATATGATATGCCCAAAAAAACCGAGTATACGTAACATTTACTCTAGTGGTTGCTGATCTAGTGTTTAGATGACCGACAACCAAAACATGATTTGATAAAGAAACACTATTAGACACAAAAGAGATGAGCAGAATGAACCATGAACCATGTTAAAAAGTGTGATAAAGAGATATATATTCCATGAATGAACCATGTATAAAGTTGTCGCAAACCATTGACATATATGAGCCAAATACATAATGCGGAAAATCACTGCCATATAGGAACCGAATACAAAATTATGGTGCACCATTTCCATATATGATTGTAATACAAAATTGTGGCAAAGCACTCTCATACATATGCCCATAGGAATCAAAGCCTTTATAGATACAGTCCTACAACAAAGCATATGCATGAAATGAGACAAATTGACATGATATTTATAAACAACAACTAAAAAGACCAAACCAACTTTATAAGCTCATCTCATCGTAGATGCTCTCATGAAATGATTGCACCGCATCCCTACAAGTCCTCCAACAATGCCAATAATCCATGAAGATATCCACAAGCCTCCTTGGTTCACATCGGAGAATGACCCACTGCCAACTCCTGCAATAAATATGCAAAACGTTAGATGAACATACAGGACGTGCTTAACACAAGAAAATTCAATAATTAGTATGATATTTACAAACTTGTAATGCATAGTGTCGTATTTGTCACTACCCAAATGTGATACTCCAACCATATCTAGACATGTGGATCTTGCATCTCGCTGCTGACGATATCGATCAAGAGTATGTTGCTCCTCATCGTGAATCAATTCCCACTCCTCAACATCTAACTGTACATGCTTCGGTAAGCCTGCTCTAAAAGCATCACGAGCCTCGGACCATTGACGGGACATCACCTCACATGTCGTGTGCTGAATCCAACTGAAGCTGATAAAAGGATGCACAGGTACTAGTAGGGACTCCTGGTAGATCGACTCTATGATATAGTTTTTGGAATCTTTAGTCTGTTCACTCCATTTCAACATTATAGAATGTCCAAGTTGTATGGAGCAAAGCTATTGTATGCACTGACACATGGACTTTCCAGCTGCATCCATCACTAGAGCTCCATCACGTATAGGACACATCTTGGAGTCATCATGGTCATGAGCACCCCAAGGTGTAAGTGGAGATGCCATCTGATCCCATGAGGAGATGTTAGAACATTTAATATATGATACATTTATTTGTATACTCTAATTTTAATTATGAAACCCTAAGTTCTATTTCTAAATGTATAATCCTATTTTTTATATATTTGATTATATATATTAATACCTAAAATACTATTTTTTCCTAATTCTTTATATATTTAATTATATATGTAAAAATCCTAATAATCCTAAAAATCCTAAAAACCTATTTTAATATACATTTAATTAAAATACATACATTTAATAAAAATTAAAATTAATATATTAATTTTAATTAATATTAATCATAAAACTTTATTTAGGATGTATTTGTATGTAAAAACCCAAAAATCCTATATATATATATATATATATATATATATATATATATATATATATATATATATATATATATATATATATATATATATATATATATATATATATATATATATATATATATATATATATATATATATATATATATATATATGAACCCAAAAAATCTAAAGATCTATGTATGTATGTGTACGCATATGTGTGTGTATGTATGTACGCATATGCATGTGTGTATGTATACGTGTGTGTGTGTGTACATGTATGTATATATGTGTGTGTGTGCATATATATGTGAGTATGTGTGTGTATATATACGTGAGTGTGTATGTATATGTACATATGAATGCATTCATGCATGCATATGCATGAATATGCATGTGTGTATGTAATATGTATGTGAGTGTGTATGTATATAGGTGAGTGTGTGCGTATATATATGTGTGTGTATGTATGTATATATGTGTATGCATATGTGTGTATGTATATATGCATATGCATGTGATTATGCATATGTGTGTGTATGTATGTATATGTGTGAATGCTGTCACGGGGTTTCAGAGAAAGGAGGTAACGAGTGTGAGATGGAAAAAAAAAGTGCTTGTCTTAGAATTTAATCGGTTGCATATTTCATTTATGCCACTATAGTTTCCATTCTTTACAAACAAATCGTGTCAATAAGCAACTCGCACTAGCCTTATTCGCTAAAACCTCATTGCATTAACCGGCGCATCTGGTTTCCATTGAAACAAGAATTCCGCTTTGATAGGAATTGGCGCCTAAGTGTACGCAAGCTGTTGATAAGAGATGAAATTGGTTGTTAGCTTAACTGATGTTTGAGGGCTTGTGATTAAACCTTTTTCTTATTCAATTTTTCTTTTCTTTAATTCTACCACCAACTAAGAAGGCTTTGTGTTTCTAAAGAAAAAAAAATAGTTCTAATTAGAGTCCACAAATGATCTCCTTGATGTATCTCGGCAGATTTCGTGAGTTCTTCAATGTCATGTTTCTTCCTTTAGATTTAAAAACCTTTTATTAATTACACAGAGCTTGGTTTCCATTAATTCGTTGTTCTCACAACTTTCATTTTTAAAAGACATTCATGTTTTCTGTCACTGTCATATCGCTTCTAGTTTGCGAACAAAGGTACAACACAAGTACAAACCACACTCGTTCTCCTTCTTCTTTGCGATATGATTTGCATATCTATGATATTTTGCTTTGACATTAAAATAACCACACAAGTTTAGTTCAGTTTAATCCATCAAAATGAACTCTGTATCTCCATACATCAAGATTTACACACATCTGCAAAAGTATACAAAACTCAGTGTTTATAAACTATCTTTCTGTATTTGGTTACATGTAGTTCTACGCAAACTACGGATCAAGAAGGCAACAAAAACACAATGAGCAACGCTCTTATATGCATATATCTTATCGTCAAGTTATTCATTACAAGCAGGCGACAGTCACAGTAAATAATCGAAACAGAGGGATTACCAATGATGTCTTATTGTTTAAGTTCAACGTTTTCCTTAACACAAGCTACTTCAGTAATGTTCAGAGAATCTAGAACTTTAGACGTACGAAAGAAAAACCAATCAAACCCCTTTTTAATCATTAAGCAAAAAAGTACATTGTTTGCGTGTAGATGCAAATTTAAATCATTTTTCTACATTCAACATACATCAAGCTCTATTTCATGCATTAATGAACAGATAGTTGAAGATGCACCTATCTTTGTACCACTGTTTCATACAGAAAATTGAATTTAGTCATGTTACCTTCCCTTCCTCGATTGTTAGCAGTGCTTCCATCAATCATTAGTATAGGCTGAAATCCTCCTTGGAGGTGTACGTTATTGAATGTGCAGCAATGAGACAGCAGATACTCCCGCCTGCCAAACCACAATCCAACGACAATCTGCCATGCATCCTCTTTTAATGAATTCCATATAATTCTTGAAGCATGTCCACCTTTTCTATCAGAATTGCATCACAGTATAGGATTCCTCTTCTCAAATCAGCGGCACGACAAGTTAATGGCAAGCAACAGACAGAGATTCCCTCTAATCTACTCAGATCAAAGTATTGTCCTCATTAAATATGTAGATTGTGCAAAACATCCCTTGTTGGCTTACACATGCACACCAAATGAGGAAGTAATCGCTCGATGTTAGCTTTGCTTTATTCTGATTTCAGCATTATAGCCATCTGACATTACCTGGTTATTGTTTCCCTTCATATACCTTGCACATAGGGCAAAAAAAAAAAATGTTAGTAATCGTTAGTGATCTCATAATCACAGCAGTCACAAGCGATCACAACATCAACGGAAGTGTGTGCCTCCGAATGCTCTTTCCTTAAACTCCATCATAGTCGACTAAATCTTCTCCCTCAGATGGCAGTCACCATAGATAGGACATACGTAATATCAACCAAACTCTCCTCAGAAAATTTGCAGTTTGCTTTGAATATTTCAGATCGCACGAACGTTGGCCTCTCTTTTTTCTTGATTTGCCCACCTCTGCCTGTGTAACTGTTCTTTTCTCTACCTGCAAAACTCCTTGAAGTTTTGCGTTAGATTCTCAGATATATGTCGCACTCTCAGAACCTTCTTTCCAAAATTTCTTCCCTAATGAAAACATGTCGTATTGGCATCTTCCCGCAGTAGCAGATGCACCACTGTTAGCTTTGAGTCTTCACTCCAATTTGTCCTCCTCTGATCAATCGTGCCTTCCTTCTTCTGTCACTGCGCAACAGGGTCCTCTGTCAATAGTGGATCATATATGTCCTGAGCAACAGCAACCGAGAGAGCCTTGAAGCTGTATTCCCCCGTTTCACTTCTTCAGTCGTATGTCCTTCTCGAAAAATAGCCATGGTAGAAGCTCCGCGCGGCCAGACATTCCTCTCCTTCCCCTTCTTCCCAGTTCTTTCCCTTCGAATATGTTTTTTCTCCTCCAGAATTCCTTCTCGTGCTATTCACGTGATGCCCCTTCGAATGTCCTTTTCCCTCTCTATTCACGTGTATTCCTTTCCTGTATAATGCCTTGCATGCACATATATACTTTACCGTTCCAATACATTTAAACTTATGCTTCGCTAAGCACTTACACACACATATCATTAAGTATCCATGTATACATACAACCTTATTCTTGCATATATTGACACATAAATACACACTATCTCTCGAACACATGCTTCTTTGCATGATACATTCAATGCGCTCGCTCATAACAGACACACATTCCCATTTTTAGGGCATAACTTTAAATATATACTTATATATACGATGGCATTTTGATGCAAGATCTCAAGAAAGGATCACAACAAATACTATGATTCATACAATCAACTAAGAAGGGATACGAGCGAATCATTTTCATACATCAATTCACAAAAGAAGATCATTCTCGAGGATCCAAATCACCCAAAGGATATGACATTCTTTTTTTTCGAACGCCCATTAAGTATTTTAACTCCACGCTCTCCTTCTCCTTTCAATCTTGGCCTCAAATCGGGACCACATCCACCCCCTCTGGAGCTGTGCATCCTTCGGATGCGCCAACCTGCGTGCACATGAACAAACATAAACGAGTATCAAGCAGTCATGGAAAATAAACTCAACTTAAAGAGATTATACATAACAACTGAAAATGCATTAAATTTGGCATAAATTAAGAGAAAAAGGTAGACAAAAGTATGCCATACAATATATCAGAATACACTAATGCAATTAGACTAGAAATCATATGAGTAAATCGAAAACTTCTAAGCTCTCTCGTTAACTTGACCCGGTCAGATCTAGTAGCCTATCCGAAGCATTTGCATATGCTAGTCCTCACTAACTCGATTTATGAAACTCCCATCTGGCTTCCCTATTGATCTCCCACCATCCGAATCCCCATCAGATCTTTTCTTATTTTTCTCTCATTTTTATTCTGTTTTTCTTTATTTTAATTCTTTATCCCAGCTCAGCCTTTATATTTTTGCTTTTATCTTTATTTATTTATCCATTCACACATATCGGCCTATGCCGAAATCGGATGCGACTCGTGGACCTGACCACCCGGCCAAGTTTAGCCCACCTATCTACCGACCCGACATAGCGCACGATGCATCAGCCTCATACGAAATCAACGTCAGCTCATGGCTCTGACCACTCGGTCAGAGTGACTCCACCCGCCTATCAACCCGCCTATCAACCCGCATGAGCGCATAACAACATGTAGGTTAGGCCATACGACACAACTAGCATCGGCTCGTGGCCCTGATCACCCGACTAGGTTAGTTCCACCCACCTACTAGCTTATCGCAATGCCCAACAAACACATGCACATACACATAGATAGCTGGCTGGTATAAGAACTCTTTTCTCAAGATATAATCTATCTGAAGATCAGGTTAGATGAGAGATCAAGAGCAGAAGTCGAAGTGTCTCACTCATCAAGTGTCATAAACACTAGTATATACAGATACTTAGTCTAGGTCTTCCCTTCACCTTCCTAGGTCTTGTTCTCGAAAGTTCTAGTCTGTCTTCTAATCTTACTCATATAATCCTAATCCTTATACATCACATGTAATCTTATTAGTGGTACGAGATTTTTGTTCTACTTAATTTTCTTAATTATGCATTCTTTTACGTTTTATATACCCAACTCATGTAGTCTTTTTATATGGACATATATACACATATACACATATATACAAGAGGAAAAAAGGAAACCGAAACAATAACATCTCACTAGTATAAAATCAGAAGCCGCTCGAGCTTGATGTCTGCAATTACTCTTTCTTTAAACATCTCGAATTTGGTCATCCTGCGTAAAAGAGAAGTTTATTTCATGAGATTTTATATACAAATAGTCACTCAGAAGGAAAATATTACCTGGTTTAATTTATGTACATTGGTATTTGACTCCTTGCTGACGACCGAAGATCTTTCCTGGTTTTATTCTTCACAAAAAACCTAACTTGATTTTCAAAATAAACAGTATTTACACATAGCTTCAATACAGCTTTTTAATCTATCTTTAAGACATCTCCCCCCCCTCATGTTCCCTACAGAACAAGGCAAGTTGTTGTAAAAGTTTTGCATATTCCGCTAAGTCGCGACTATAAACAAGGAGTTTTGTTAGGTCCACTTCCATATATGATTCACGGTCCACTGAAGTGTCATTTTCTCCATATGTTCGTGCCGCTCGATACCTGAACACACTCCCTTCGTTTGACGATGAGATCAAAGTCTCACTAGTAATGTGATCCTTAACAAACTCTTCAACAGGAATTCTTTCTTCATTTTCGGGTGTAGGGAGCAAGTATGTTGATATGAAAGAACTATCTAAGGTTCTCCCTTCAGGTACACTCCTTGATGTCTCTCTAAATCTATCAGGAATGCTACCCTCTGGGATGGATGTATCATTGGAATCTTCACTATCCATTCTGGAATCTAAGATAGTCAAACAGTCCAATCAAACCTAAAAGATTTCCTTTTAATAACCTGATCACAAATCTCCATCAGTACCCTGCAAGGAACAAAATTTAACATTAAAGGAAGGTCATGAATAAGTGAAACACATGAATTTATCTTAGTTGTTATTTTATTTATTTATTAATCCAGACAGATTCATTTCTTGTTATTTATCTACATGTTTTTAATATATACATAAATATATATATATATATATATATATATATATATATATATATATATATATATATATATATATATATATATATATATATATATATATATATATATATATATATATATATATATATATATATATATATATATATATATATATATATACGTATATTTTTATACATACATTATCTTACGGTATAATTCATTTTAATCATTTTCCTTATTGGTATATTCATTTTCATCTTCCCCACTTTCTTCCTCCTCGTCTTCATTTACCATCATCTCATATTCCTCATTCTCTCTTCTTTTAAAGAGCTTAACTCTCTTCCCAGTGATTAAATCCTTTAGCTTCATATTGCATATCCAATGAGCTATCATAGACAAGTACCCAGTCTCCTTCATTCAACTTTTTAGGTCTTAATCTATGGGACTTGTCAAATGCAACCTTATTTTTCTCTCTAGATGCTCTGAGCTTAAATGCAGCTTCTTCTACCAGATTTCTTCCTCTCTATAGTTGAAGAATCTGCATTGTTAGGAGATCTTCTCTTGACATCTCATCTTCCCAAGGCAAGGAAGTCCATGCTAAAGCATGTGACTCCGTCGGCAAAATAGGTTTTTGACAATACATTAGTTCTGCTGGCATATATCCAGTAGTCCTACTGTATGTCATCCTGTCTGCCCAAAGGGCAAAGGGAAGGTAATTTGGCCAGTTCTTTATCTTTCCCTCACAAGCCTTAGCTAAAGCTTTAATAATTGGAGGGTGTCCGCGCTCAATTTTCCCATTGGCTTCAGGATTGTAAGCAGTGGTGAGCGACAATCGAATCCCATATTTTTCAAAGAAGTCTTTGGCTTCTTGAGCATCAAGCTCACCTATGTCGGCAACTATTTTCTCAACATAGCCAAATCTACTAAACACATCTTCTAGTAAAAACTTGCATACATTGCTTGTAGCTTTCGTCCTCAGAGCTCTTCCTTCAACATGATTTGTTAGATCCTCTCTTGCCAGCGCAATATACCTCATCTGATGCACCCCTAATGGCATTGTAACCAGATCAACAACCCACTTATAGTGGATATTAAGAGGATATGTTGGATGTAACTCATCTCCGTGTCTAACATTGGAGTACATCTGGCAAGGCTTACAAGAGGCTACATAATTTGGACATCCACATACATCCCAGGCCACCAGTATCTTTCCTTTATCTTTTCGTAGGTCCCTTGAAAGCCTTTATGACCGGCCCATAGTGAGCCATGCATTTCACGCATAATCCTTCCTCTCGTTTCATCGCAACCTACAACTCGCTGGGGCATCTTACCTATTCCAATTCTTTGCTTCCAAAGTAATCCATCTTTTAGAAAATAATTACTTGACTTTCTTCGAATGGTACGAAACTTTTCTTTGTTCCAACTAGGATCAAGAGACTTCATACTCAAATATCTCCCGATTTCCTTCCACTCATTTTCATATTCTTCTTCATTAAATCTTTCTGTTATTCCTATTTGAATTTCTTAAGGTTTTTCTTCTGTCCTTCTATTATCTTTTCCGCTTCCTAAGCTTCTTTGAGCTTCTCTTGAAGACTCAATACGAGCCCCAAGCCTTTCAATTTGATACTTAGGCTCTTTTCTAACCAGTCCAGTAGATGCTTAAGCTCAAAGTATGTACATGTGAAGCATAAAAGTCCAGACCTATCTCTTCATCATTAGAAATCATCGAATCTTGATTTTCATATATAGCTCGTGATAGCATATCAGCCACCACATTATTTCTCCCAGCTATATGAACAAACTCAGGATTTAGCGACTTAATGTATGCTATCCATCTTAACATGGCAATGTCTGCAGTGGAACAATTCACGATCATTCCCAACAATGGTAAGCAGTCTGTTTCCACTACACATTTGCCCCAATCAAATATTCTTTATCATTATTTAGTGCAGTCACTATACCCCAAAGCTCTCACTTAATTTGAGGGTAACCTCTCTGGCGAACATTTAGAACTTTAACTCCAAAACGAATTGCATATCTTTTTCCTTCATCCTCTTCTTGGCCAATCACCCAACCTATACCTGTCGGACTCATATCTATAGTGATATAAATTTCTTTATTGTCACTATAGTGGGCCTTTCTAAGCACTGGTGCTTGTGCAAGTGCCTTCTTTTCTCACAGCTTGAGTATGGATGTCTTTCCATTGAAATCTTTGCCCTTTTCTAAGCAATTGATAGAGTGGGTCTGCAACATGGGCAAAATGAGGAATCCATACAACATAGAAAACACATTCTGCAAGAAATCTCCTCACTTCAGTGATCAAGGAGCAGACCTCTTTCATGTGTTGAATGACGTCTACTTTCTTCGGACAGGGCTTCCTTCCTTTAGGTCCACACAGACTTCCTACAATTAAAACCTCTTGCACTCCAAATACTGATTTTTCTACAGACAATGTCAAATGAACCTCTTCTAGCCGACTAAGAATGGATTCGCAATCATTTATGTGCTTTTTAACAAATTTCCTACATCCATCCTCTTCAAGGGTCTCGTCTTTATCTCTTTCTTCACAACCTTTAATAGGGACATCGTCAATGAACGGCATAGTCAGATGCGGAATAAAATCCCTAAGCACCTTATGCATACCATTCATCTATGTGCCACCGAGTTTGTGGTGCCTTGTGGCAAAGTGCACATGCGCACGAGCCCAAGTGGAGTCCTCATAGTCGTCAAGTCACGGCTTTTGAGAGCTAGCTGGAATTGATCATACCCAGAGTGTAAATCTCCCATTGAGTAAATAGATCTTCCTGCAAAGGCTTTTGCATACTCATCTACAATGGGCCTAGTTCCCATACTTCTAATTGTCACTTTATTCACTGGCTGTAGATCTTGGATAAATCTCAATGATCCTTTTTTCTTTGGTACTGTAAACCAACGGTTAGAATAGGGAGCACTTGATGGCTCAAGAATCCCCATTCTAATCTTCTCATTCAATAGGTCAATTAGCTTTGAAATATGAGCTTTTGGTACCGGAATCAGTCTAAGATTCCAAGGTACATGTGGTATCGTAATAATTATCATGGGTGTCACCACAGATGGATCTACACATCCAATTTCTTGGGCATTGAAAGAGAAAGCCTTTCCATGCTTAAATATCATCCGAGAGAATACATTCTTCTCTTTTTCACTGAGAAAAACATCTTTTCCTAATTGAATTTTCTCGAGTGTTTCTCTACTGAACTCAAGACCTATTTTTCTTTTATCTCGGAGAGGTGGCTGAGATTTTCGCACCATCCATAAGTTTGTTACTATCTTCAGGAAGCGGAACTGCAACTGGCTTTATCTTTTTATCAATTGTTTTGTATTTTGTTTCAGCGAAGACTTCTTTCCCTATTTCATCTTGCTCAAACTTTGCTATTTCCTTGTACATGGAAATAGAGTGTGTTTGAATCACATAATCACTCCTTCTTCCTTGAATCAGCTCTTGCAGATCAAACAACGTGTCTGCAAAAGATATCTCATCAAAGACTCCGGAAATTTCCTCGTCGAAGTCAAGCACTCTACATCCATAAAAGTTTCTTTGAAGATCTGCTATGTAATCTTTTTCCCACTTTTTTAACTCAGAAAAAACACGAAATTGCAATGAATTTGTAGAAGAAAGTGCTATGAAACTCGATATGAACATATTTACATTCGGGATCTTTTCACTTTTCAAGCTTTCATAGTCCCGATTTATGAAAGCTTCATTTAAAAACTTTGATCCTCGAATTCTTCAGGAATAGGTCTTGTCCGAAGAGAAGTTCTATTCCTGACATGGTCTATACAAACCGTCATAAATTGGACTGCCTTCTTTCCATCCTTGCTTCGGATTCGCGCATAGGTGGATCCATCCTCTAAGACTCTTGTTTCCATTCTCAAGGCAGTAATGTATGGCTGCCCTAAAATCAACGAGTAACTGGAATGATCTTGCACGAAAAAATTTTGATAATCACTAACATCCCCAATTGTAACTAGTACCTACGGGCATGCACCAAACAACTCACCTGGCATCGAATTCGCAGCCTTGATTCTCCAACCTGGCTTTATATCTATTGGTCATTTCCCCTTCATGTAGAGATCTTTGGACATTAAATTTACTTCAGATTGGTGATCGATAAGAGCGACGACTGGTGTACTAATTTTATCTAATCGCACAACGTCTCAGTCATGGCTCGATCCCAATGATCTCTAGTATAATGACTCGAAGGAGTTATTTCTGAAGAATTCCATCCCAAGAACATTTCCTCATGTGCGCATGGTTGAACATTAGTTTCTGTTGGATCAAGTACATTTTTTAACTCTGGTGCTTGTGCTTGCACAACATGGACAGGTGTCTCTTCATCCATCTTCTCAATCTCTTGCATGTCAGCTATTGGTTGCCGTTTTCTTCTTAAGAGATCAATTATTACTTCTAGAAATTCTCTTTTCGCTATCCCCAATAAGTCACCTAGTGTAAATTCGATTACACTATCAAGCACTCTTTTCTCGAGAACTTGTTTTAAATCTGTGGCTTGCTCAATGTGCGATTTTAGCATGTATGAAGGATTTTTCACTCTTCCTTGACCTTTCTTTACAGGTTTCATCTCTTGGTCTTGAGGAGGTACATTAACTTGGGTAGGAGCTGGCATCTCAGCAGAAGTAGGATTTTGAACTTGAGTCGGAATTTGATTTGATTGGATTATTGTCGGTTGTGATGGTGGAATTACTTGAGCAGGTTGGTTTGTTTGTGTTGGTTGATTTTGGTTTGGTATTTGAGGTTGTTCTTGTGAAGCTTCTACTTGACACCTAGTTCTTCTTTTCTCCTCTTCACCCTCATTGGTTCTCCTCCGTTTCTCTTCCACTGACTTTAAAATTTCATGATGCATATTTTCCTGATCTAGGGACTTTATCACTTTAGACCACGGTTCTATATCATTATTTTCGCCAATTACCTGACATGCATACGTATACGATGTTGAAGCAACATTTTCAGATGTGCCAGGGAAAAACACTCTCATGCCTCCCCCACCAAAGTTAATGTTTACTTTTTCTCCAGTCTTTGAGTCATAAATCATCTTTTCCTTGATGAACACTAAATTCTTTGCTAACACTTCTTTAAAGCTCTCACACGAGTATCTGTTATGTTCCAAAGAGTCACACCAAATCCATCTTTTAATTTTAGGAGCTTTTGGGTTTTTAGGTGTTGGTGCTTGTAAAGATTGAGATTCAATCATTTGTTTCATACTTTGGATCATAAGATCACTAAATTTCTTAAACATATCTTCCATTGTATTAGTGGACACAACATCCTTTGGTACTGGTGGGTTTGCCTGAGGATTCTGTACAGGTTGCTGAACAGTCTGGGCTTGTTCTTCTTGCATATCGTCATGCCAGCTCTGCATAAACTTAGACAAAGTTCTTTGCTTTTCAACGTATCCTCTAACAGCTTCGTCCACATTATCCCAGTCTTCGGTAAGACCAGACTCAGTTCCTACATGTTGTAGTTGTGGAAAAAGTTCTTCTCGTGCCTTTGCATCTATAGCCCGAAGAAACAATGATACCTTTTCTTGAGCTATAGCCCTCCTATCATATTCAGATAAGTCTGCAAATTGCTGATCAAATTCTCTTTTTATGTCTAAAATGGATTGATCTTTAGGTTTATATATCCACTTTAGAAATGTGGACCTAGTCACTTTATCATCGTCATCAAGCGCAAACATCCTCGTGAGTATTGTCTTGTATTGTGACCATCTTGTTTGCCCTTCTACAATTAGTCGAGGTGCGTCCACAACTAGTCGGTCACCTAGATGCAGTTCTGAAACGTATACAAAATTATCTATCAGTTCTTGGTCACTTAATGGCGTAAGTCCCGTGCCAAGATATCGTGCCTCTAATTCATATTCCTTACAAAAACGAGTAACATTTTTGCCACTAAAGTACCTGCTTCTTCTGATTACTCGCTCATGGAATGCCTGAATGGCACTCCATCTTTTTTCGTCCTATTGGAAGCGTAGGAGTTGGGTTATAACATCCATCGTAGTGTCGCCCATAAATGATCAAGCACAATGCGCTCTCTCAACCGCACTACTAGCTAGACAAGGAACAGAATCTCTACACTCTCCTCCTTTCATGTCAGGTTCACCAGGTATCTCACGGGGTTTCAGAGAAAGGAGGTAACGAGTGTGAGGTGGAAAAAAAAGTACTTGTCTTAGACTTTAATCGGTTGCATATTTCATTTATGCCAACTATATTTTACAAGAAAATTGTGTCAATAAGCAACTCGCACTAGCCTTATTTGCTAAAACCTCATTGCATTAACCGGCGCATCTGGTTTCCATTGAAACAAGAATTCCGCTTTGACAGGAATTGGCGCCTAAGTGTACGCAAGTTGTTGATAAGAGATGAAATTGGTTGTTAGCTTAACTGATGTTTGAGGGCTTGTGTCAAGTTTGAAGATTAAACCTTTTTCTTATTCAATTTTTTTTTTCTTTAATTCTACCACCAACTAAGAAGGCTTTGTGTTTCTAAAGAACAAAAAATAATTCTAATTAGAGTCCACAAATGATCTCCTTGATTTATCTCGGCAGACTTCGTGAGTTCTTCAATGTCATGTTTCTTCCTTTAGATTTAAAAACCTTTTATTAATTACACGACACAGAGCTTGGTTTTCATTAATTCGTTGTTCCCACAACTTTCATTTTTAAAAGACATTCATGTTTTCTATCACTGTCATATCGCTTCTAGTTTGCGAACAAAGGTACAACGCAAGTACAAACCACACTCGTTCTCCTTCTTCTTTGCGATATGATTTGCATATCTATGATATTTTGCTTTGACATTAAAATAACCACACAAGTTTAGTTCAGTTTAATCCATTAAAATGAACTCTGTATCTCCATACATCAAGATTTACACACATCTGCAAAAGTATACAAAACTCCCAATAGTGTTTATAAACTGTCTTTCTGTATTCGGTTACATGTAGTTCTACGCAAACTAAGGATCAAGAAGGCAACATAAACACAATGAGCAATGCTCTTATATGCATATATCTTATCGTCAAGTTATTCATTACAAGCAGGCGACAGTCACAGTAAATAATCGGAACAGAGGGATTACCAATGATGTCTTATTGTTTAAGTTCAACGTTTTCCTTAACACAAGCTACTTCAGTAATGTTCAAAGAATCTAGAACTTTAGACGTACGAAAAAAAAACCAATCAAACCCCTTTTTAATCATTAAGCAAAAAAGTACATTGTTTGCGTGCAGATGCAAATTTAAATCATTTTTCTACATTCAGCATACATCAAGCTCTATTTCATGCATTAATGAACAGATAGTTGAAGATGCACCTATCTTTGTACCACTGTTTCATACAGAAAATTGAATTTAGTCATGTTACCTTCCCTTCCTCGATTGTTAGCAGTGCTTCCATCAATCATTAGTATAGGCTGAAATCCTCCTTGGAGGTGTACGTTATTGAATGTGCAGCAATGAGACAGCAGATACTCCCGCCTGCCAAACCACAATCCAACGACAATCTGCCATGCATCCTCTTTTAATGAATTCCATATAATTCCTGAAGCATGTCCACCTTTTCTATCAGAATTGCATCACAGTATAGGATTCCTCTTCTCAAATCAGCGGCACGACAAGTTAATGGCAAGCAACAGAGAGAGATTCCCTCTAATCTACTCAGATCAAAGTATTGTCCTCATTAAATATGTAGATTGTGTAGAACATCCCTTGTTGGCTTACACATGCACACCAAATGAGGAAGTAACCGCTCGATGTTAGCTTTGCTTTATTCTGATTTCAGCATTATAGCCATCTGACATTACCTGGTTATTGTTTCCCTTCATATACCTTGCACATAGGGCAAAAAAAAAAAATGTTAGTAATCGTTAGTGATCTCATAATCACAGCAGTCACAAGCGATCACAACATCAACGGAAGTGTGTGCCTCCGAATGCTCTTTCCTTAAACTCCATCACAGTCGACTAAATCTTCTCCCTCAGATGGCAGTCACCACAGATAGGACATACGTAATATCAACCAAACTCTCCTCCGAAAATTTGCAGTTTGCTTTGAATCTTTCAGATCGCACGAACGTTGGCCTCTCTTTTTTCTTGATTTGCCCACCTCTGCCTGTGCAACTGTTCTTTTCTCTACCTGCAAAACTCCTTGAAGTTCTGCGTTAGATTCTCAGATATATGTCGCACTCTCAGAACCTTCTTTCCAAAATTTCTTCCCTAATGAAAACATATCGTATTGGCATCTTCCCGCAGTAGCAGATGCACCACTGTCAGCTCTGAGTCTTCACTCCAATTTTTCGTCCTCTAATCAATCGTGCCTTCCTTCTTCTGTCACTGCGCAACAGGGTCCTCTGTCAACAGTGGATCATATATGCTTCGCTAAGCACATACACACACATATCATTAAGTATCCATGTATATATACAACCTTATTCTTGCATATATTAACACATAAATACACACTAGCTCTCGAACACATGCTTCTTTGCATGATACATTCAATGCGCTCGCTCATAACAGACACACATTCCCATTTTTAGGGCATAACTTTAAATATATACTTATATATACGATGGCATTTTGATGCAAGATCTCAAGAAAGGATCACAAAAAATACTATGATTCATACAATCAACTAAGAAGGGATACGAGCGAATCATTTTCATACATCAATTCACAATAGAAGATCATGCTCGAGGATCCAAATCACCCAAAGGATATGACATTCTTTTTCTTCGAACACCCATTAAGTATTTTAACTCCACGCTCTCCTTCTCCTTTCAATCTTGGACTCAAATCGGGACCACAACGCATATGTATATGTGAGTGTGTATGTAATATGCATGTGAGTATGCATATATGTGTGTGTATGTAATATGTATGTGAGTGTGTATGTATATATGTGAGTGTGTGTGTGTATGTGTATATATATATGTGAGTGTGTATGTATATGTATATATGAATGCATGCATGCATATGCATGAATAGGGATGAATATGCATATGTGTATGTAATATGTATGTGAGTATGTTTATGCATATGTGTGTGTATGTATATAAGCATATGCATGTGTGTATATATACATGTGTGTGTATGTGTGTACATGTATGTATGTGTAGCTCAGTGGTGAGTAGCACCTCCTTTAATGTCAATCCGGGAAGACGTGAGGATGGTATGATGACCTCGAGCAAGTGAAGGCACAAGTGCGTGAGTGCGAAGCACACTAACATGCACACACATACACACACGCGCACACAAGGCAAGACAAAGAGTGAGAAGCAATGGAGTTCTTTAGATTACTTTCAAAAAGCTCATACAAGTTTAGATCAATTACAAGCTAACCTCAAAAATAAGCTCTCTAGCTCTATTTATAGTTTTTGACTAGGTTTTGGCCGTGTCCAGACCTAGTGTCCGGCCTAGTTAAAGATTAGGTTCTCTACCCTATTTGGAGGTTCAAACGAAGTCTAAAAAATATGAAAACTGACAGGTAGGTACTTCTAAAGCTCCTCAAGCTCAAGGACTCCTTGGCTTGCACAAAATGGAGCTACAAAAATATGAAATGGTATTTACAATGGTTTTTAGTGATGAAAATCACTGTTTTTGTAGGGGTTTCTATTAACATTTTGACATACACTTCCTGGAGCTCCCTACTTACTTCTTCTCCTTGTGTGTCCACCTATGCGTTAGTGTCCTGAAAAAAATATTGGCCTACTTGCCAGATCGTCGTTGACTGCTCTGTCTGCTTGTACTTTCTCTTCTCTCTGACTCCCTTCGTAAGCTTCCTTGCCTTGTGAGTCCTTCAGTTCCAACACCCCCCCCCTCTCTCGCGTCTGTCGTCCCTGACAGACCCTTGTTGGGTGGGTCGTTGGATGTAGTACTCAGCAACATCTTGTGCTAAGTGATATTCTGCAATCCGCAACCCTTTGGCCAAGTCCGTGAGTAGAGCATCCCAATCTACCGGCCCGGGAACCTCTGGATGTGGTATACGTAACTTTTCTGAATGGAGAGCTTATTCCACTGCAAACAACTGCAATAAATGTGATGGTCTGGGAATGAATATCTCTGAATGATATTCCCAGAATCCCGTGACAAACATTTCTTCAAACGTCTGTTTGAAGCAGGTGATACTTGATACACGCGTGCCATGCATATACAACATTAATAGATGGTGTTGCGCTCATGTCGTAGACAAGGTCCTGATTACCTTCATTAAATCCAAGAGCTGACAGATGAGGTTCCTTGACATTCTTGAAGGTCCTAAAGGTGACCAACATGAGTTCAAAAATTTTAAGGCACATTTGGGCCATGACATCTGGTACATTTTTAAACCTGACCCCCCAATGCCGAATCATCGAGATCATATATCCTATGGTAGGTTGGCCTTTAGGTGGTGCTAAGTAGACATAATTGAGCCATTTCTCACACCCTTTGGTTGTCAGCACAATTTTTGTGTATTCTGGCCATGACCTTCTTCGAAATACAGGGCAGTAGCATGGGTTGTATTTGATGTACAAAGGCATGTTATTCCATGTTCTTACCATCTCTAGGTAGGTTTCCAGTAGACGAATCCTCCACGTCGGTTGATGTATATTGCCCTGCTTGGCACTTGCTGGGATGTCGTCCGGTGCAAACTGTGTAGCCGAGGTTAGTTCTTTTGAGGTGTGTTGCTTGATTTCGGCATTGTAGTCGGCCATTAAGATGCAGAAAGGAACATACAAATCGTCGGATGTGCCGATCCACCTATGATGGGAGAGGTTTCGAAAGTAATCCGATTTTATGACTACCTCTTCCAACCGTGACATAGACGCTATCTGAACTGCCACTCTGTCATCATGGGTTGTGGCCACTTTCTATAACCTCTGCATCCATTCAGGAGCCTCGATCTCGATGGTTTCCATGCCCTCTTCTGTTTGCTTGCCCCCTGGTGTCGGCATGGGAACGTATGGGTCTTCGAAAGTTTCCTCTATTTCAATTGGCACTAAGTCTTCAGGCTCGGGCTCTACAAGAGGCGAAGGTTGACGCTCATATTGCATGACTTTACTTCGTAATTCTTCCAGTTCTGCTTTGAGTTTTGTGACTTCTTTAGATGTGTCGTCTGCGGCTGTGACTTTGCTTGGTGGCTCTTGCTGAGTTGCCAGTTGCTTAAGTAGGTCATCTCTTTCTCTTTCTAATGCTGCATGGGCATCCAGGAGATCGGCATGGGTTTCCAACACAATTTGCATATTCTCTGAGGGAATGGCCTTGAATTTCTCTGGGTCGATTTCCTGCGGGGAACCCTCCATGGCTGCTTCCAAGTTTTCTTCATTCTGTTTCTGCAACCGTTTATTCTCTTCGAGTGCTGTAGACATGTGTTTTCGTAGGAGGGCTAGGTTGCATCTAAGCTTGAGATTCTCCGTTATCTGGGAGTGTAGCAATTCATCCATATGTTGCCTTTCTTCTGCATCGCACTGGGGTGGATTGGCTACTAATTATTCATGTTGTTCCTGTAAAGTGGCATACTATTGTTGTAGTAGCCGTTTTTCCCTTTCGAGATCAATGAATCATAGTTGAAGTTCTTCATGGCTTCGAAAGAGTCGCGTATGTTGGTTATCGAGATGCTGGTAGTGCTGTTGTAGTTGCGACATACATTGATACATATTATTAAATACATTATTAATGGGGGTGGATGCAGGAAGGGTGTTGAATGCAGAAGGGAAGGGAAAGGGGAAGGGAAATGGAAGTGTGGATGCGGTGCTGGAAAATGGTGAAGTGGGAGGTGGGGGAATGGGAGATGATGGGTGTATGGGGGGAGGGAGAGGTGCGGAGGTGGGTGATATGTCCATAAGATCAATGGTGGATGCAGTAGTGGGAGTGATTGTGAATATTGGAATTGTGGGTGCGGTGATAGTGGTGAAAGTGTACAGTGGTGTGTGCAATTGTGAATACGAACTGCCCGGAAGTGTGATTGGGGAAATGAGATTTTCTGTGACTGTGGTTAGGATTACTGTTTCAGTGGTCGTATAGACAAAAGAGGTGGAGATAGGGTGTGTGGGTTGACTGACGGCTTGTGCTTCGGTATGGGTAGTGGACTCGGAGGTGGTGACAGTAGTGGTTACACTGGTAGTGGGAGGTGAATGTGGTGGAGTTGGAGGCAGGGGTGGCAAAGGGGGTGACGGAGGTGTACTTGATACATGGGTTTCCTCAGTATCATGGACAGTGTGTGCGGTGCCCGTGGTTGTGGATGTGCCTTGTGGTTCTGATACTAATACATTCATCTGCTTTCCTGATTGAGGGGGACGTCTGCCGTATCTTTGCTCCGTTCTTCGTGCTTGTGCAAGGGCGGTATGCACCGTCTCAGGTACTCCTAAAGCCGAAGATATCATGTCAAGAGTGGCGCAGTATTGCTCGTCTACGCCTTCCTCCTCAAGGATTTGCTTCATGAGGGCCTTGCCTGCTGCTAGGGACAGTCTATGTTGCTCTTGAACTCTGTTCATGGTATCATAGAGCTTTTTCAATGCCTTCGTATAAGCTCACAGGCCATACCGAGGATCATTTGATCATCTGTATTAGTGTTACAAATAAATGGACGATATACACATTGGGAAAACTTGGTGTCAGTATGACTATTGAAAATGGTTGAAAAAAAGCACACAGGCCATACCGAGGATCATTTGATCATCTGTATTAGTGTTACAAATAAATGGACGATATACACATTGGGAAAACTTGGTGTCAGTACAGGCATGGTTATGAGTGTAAATATGAGCGTCACTATTTCCAGCTAATTAGCAATGCTTATCTCGATGCTCATAGTGATGCTCATACTCATGTTCATTTCGGCAGCGTGTTTGAACCGGACCTGAGAGCAAAAATTCAACATTTTCTTGTGTTTTGAACTTAGTTTTGCTACTATAGAATTTGCGCATGTGACCTTCATTGTGAGCATATTGTGTACAGACACACACACACACCTCTCTCTCTCTCTACACACACACCTCTCTCTTTCTCTAGATCTCGAATTACTCTAGCACTCTTTCTCTTTCTCTGTGTTTTCTCTTTTCTAATTTCTCTTCTCCTTAGTTTTTCAAGATCTTTTTGGCATCAGCTCTTTGGAATTCCATGGAGGACAATGTAAGTGGGATTTGACAACAACGATCCAAAGAATTACATTGATGTAAGTGATAGTTTTTTTCTCTATTGACATAGAGTGAGAAAGAGAGAGAGAGAGAGAGAGAGAGAGAGAGAGAGAGAGAGAGAGATGAAAGACAAAGAGAAAGAGAGAAATCTAGAGAAACATAAAGAGAGAGAGAGAGATGTGAGAGAGAGAGAGATGAAAGAGAGACAGAGAGAGAGAGAGAGAGAGAATGAGACAGAGAGACATGAAGGAGAGAGAGAGACATACATTCACACATATACACACATGCATATTCATTCATACATACACACACACATACACATATATGCATACATACATTCACACACATATGTACACACACCCACACATACACACACATTCACATATACATACACACTCACATACATATTACATACACACATGCATA
Source organism: Ceratopteris richardii (assembly GCA_020310875.1). Classification (NCBI taxonomy): domain Eukaryota; kingdom Viridiplantae; phylum Streptophyta; class Polypodiopsida; order Polypodiales; family Pteridaceae; genus Ceratopteris; species Ceratopteris richardii. The sequence continues at coordinate 134,002,048 of CM035433.1, forward strand.
TATATACACACACATATGCATACATACATACACACAATACATACATACATGTACACACACACATGTACACATAGACACATGCATATGCATACATACACACACATATGCATACACATACTCACATACATATTACATACACACATGCATATTCATGAATATGCATGCATGCATGCATTCATATATATTACATATACATACACACACACTCACATATATACATACACACTCACATACATATTACATACACACACACATGCATATGCATACACATACACATATGCATACTCACATGCATATGCATACATACATACACACACATATACATACATACACACATGCATATGCGTACACACACACATATGCATACATACATACACACACATATGCATACACATAATACATACATACATGTACACACACAGGTATACATAAACACATGCATATGCAGACACACATACACACACATATGCATACATATACTCACATACATATTACATACACACATGCATATTCATGCATATGCATGTATGCATGCATGCATTCATATACACATATACATACACACTCACATATATATGCACACACACTCACATATATACATACACACTCAAATACATATTACATACACACACATATGCATACACACACATGCATACTCACATGCATATGCATACAAACATACATACAGACACACATATACATACATACACACACGCATATACATACACACACACATATGCATACATACATACACACACATATGCATACACACAATACATACATACATTTACACACACACACAAGTATACATACACACGCATATGCATACATACATACACACACATATGCATACACATACTCACATACATATTACATACACAAATGCATATTCATGCATATGCATACATGTATGTATGCATGCATGCATTCATATATACATATACATACACACTCACATATATATACACACACATTCACAAATATACATACACACTCACATACATATTACATACACACATGCATACACACATACATGCATACACACACATATATGCATACTCACATGCATATGCATACATACATACACACACATATGCATACACACATATACATACATACACACATGCATATACATACACACACACACATATGTATGCATACATACACACACATATGCATACACACAATACATACTGTTGGAACTGAAGGACTCACAAGGCAAGGAAGCTTACGAAGGGAGTCAGAGAGAAGAGTAAGTACAAGCAGACAGAGCAGTCAACGACGATCTGGCAAGTAGGCCAATATTTTTTTCAGGACACTAACGCATAGGTGGACACACAAGGAGAAGAAGTAAGTAGGGAGCTCCAGGAAATGTATGTCAAAATGTTAATAGAAACCCCTACAAAAACAGTGATTTTCATCACTAAAAACCATTGTAAATACCATTTCATATTTTTGTAGCTCCATTTTGTGCAAGCCAAGGAGTCCTTGAGCTTGAGGAGCTTTAGAAGTACCTACCTGTTAGTTTTCACATTTTTTAGACTTCGTTTGAACCTCCAAATAGGGTAGAGAACCTAATTTTTAACTAGGCCGGACACTAGGTCTGGACACGACCAAAACCTAGTCAAAAACTATAAATAGAGCTAGAGAGCTCTTTTTTGAGGTTAGCTTGTAATTGATCTAAACTTGTATGAGCTTTTTGAAAGTAATCTAAAGAACTCCATTGCTTCTCACTCTTTGTCTTGCCTTGTGTGCGCTTGTGTGTGTATGTGTGTGCATGTTAGTGTGCTTCACACTCACGCACTTGTGCCTTCACTTGCTCGAGGTCATCATACCATCCTCGCGTCTTCCCGGATTGAGATTAAAGGAGGTGCTACTCACCACTGAGCTACACCAAAATTTTGGCGACGTTGCCGGGGATCGAGCTTTGAGGACGAGCGTGTGATGGTAAGACGTAGATTTGAGACGTTGGCATTGTAGGTAATTTCTTTAATCTTCCTTATTTTTCTCTTGTTTACTTCATCATCATCACCATCATCATCCTCACCATATCCGATCTCCATCTCCATCATCGCGGAAAAAATTTCAGTTTTTTGCTCATATCACCTTCTCCACCTCATTTCCCTCATTCCACTTGTGAGAGAAGAGCGAGAGAGCGATATTGTGTGCGTTGTTTTTGCATGTTTCTTGAGCTTTCTTGCAGGTACTTACTGCATCATCATCTCCAGCACTCCGTGCAGGTACAAAACATCACGAAACTGTCTCTATGTTGCAGACCTCTGTCGATCGCGATCGACAGAAAAATCGTCCATTTGGTAAAACAAAGTGCACCACCATAATCTACATGATGAGCACATTCTAAATCACTAAAAACAGTTGAAAAATTCCATGTTTCTCTGTCAATCGCGACCGACACCATCGATCGCGACCGACAGACCCTGTCAATCGCGATCGACACACCTGTCGATCGTGACTGACAGACCCCATGACCGACTGACTGCCACGTAAGACCCTGTCAATCGCGATTGACACCGTCGATCGCGATCAACAGCCACGACCGACACCTCTGTCAGTCGCGATTGACATCGTTGATCGCGACCGACTGAATTTCAATGATTGATTGACTTTTTCGCATAGCCACGTGTCCATCGCGACGGACACAGCCCCGATCGACTGAATTTACTGCAAAAATCCTGGAAAAAGTGTCGATCGCGATTGACAGGACTCACGACCGACTCTATCGATCGCGATTGACACTGTCAATCGCGACTGACGTGTCGATCGCGACCGACAGGCCCCAATGGACACCTCTATCAATCGCGATTGACAGACTTGTCGATCGCGATTGACAGGCTTTTCGGCCAAAATTTTAGGGTTAAATTTTCCAAGTCTTTGGGGAATTTTGGGCATAATTAGAGAGTCATTAGTGATTTGTGAGGTCCCTATACATGTGTTTTTGAGAAAAATCCTGTGATCTGTCAGCCTGTTTGAACCCTGATTTAGCACCAGAACCCTGAACTGGCATAACTTTCTCATACGAAATCCAATTGCTGTGATTCTTGTCTTGTTGGAAAGCTCGTGGGAGGGAACAAAATTCAGGGATCTCTAGAATTGTTTTCAAAAAAAATTCATAGTGCAAATTGGTGTTTGTGTTACATGAATGGAAGTGATTGGTTCTATCTTTGGAATTTAAGTCTTGAGCTAACTTTGGAACTCTTACAGATCTATTGAGAGCATCGAAGGGCATTCTAAGCAAGAGTAAGTGCAAGCTTGGGAACGTGCTTCCTAGGCACTCAAGGGCAACCAAGAAGGAAACAAAAGGTTGGAATCTCTCAACTCCCTCTGTCAATTCCTAGCTTAGGCTAAGAACGATTGGTGATAGGAGTAGGCCAGGGCAGCGATAGGCATTTATCAAGTTGAAGACTACCTAACTACTCAAGTTCAAGCTAACGACATAATCTTTGTACGGTCGAGAACTTTAGAGGAAAAGAACTTAACGTGGAACGATCAACTTCAAGTGCGGAAATACACTCAAGCATACCTGACGACGTGATATCAGACAAGACCATAAACACGATAATCAACAAAAAAAGAATCAAGTAACTGATACAAAAGAACTCTGCAACGAGGTTGTACTTGGGCAAATTTGGGCCAATCAATTAGGCTTATGAACCTTAGATCAGGACGGCATCTAGTAAGGGATAGACAAAGCCTTAGGTCTTCAGAGGCTAGCGTTAATCATACTGCTAGGTCTTGTCCAGCAGTTGAGCCACCACTTGCATTACCCTAGCTCTGAGACAAGTGAATCAGAGATGTCTCAAGGCATGGACAGACCTACAAGAAGTTCAGGAGTGCCATATCTGTATAGGGTGGAAGGCCCCTACAAGATGCAATTGGAATACATTAGGACCAACCGATTAGGTGCTAGCATCTATGAGGACGGCCTAGGAAGATCAGTGGTCCAGATTAAAAACCCTGACCAATCCATAGGACTAGAGCACCCAACTGTCAAGTTTGAAAATGGAGCATACTTGGACAAAGAAGCAACTATATACGTAGTCACCAGTCACCGAGATAGGACGGACGAATTCGGAAATGTGATCCCAAAAGCGGACTTAGGTGACCTGGAGCAAGGAAACATGGGTGTAGAACCTAGGACCCCCCGAGGCAAATCTGTTCTTACTAGAATCCTCAATCCCGAGTGGGTCCCCCCAGGACAACAAGAGTATAGATTTGCTTCTGAACTGAGAGACTGACGAAGCCTTTTGGAGATATAAATCTGATCGGCCAAATGATATAGGAACAATCATGATCTATGAGTTTAATGATCCAGATAGCCCAGGCAGAGTGACCTACCTAGATCACGCTTCAGAGAGGATCTTTGTGGTTACAGAACATGATAGACGTGCTTACACTTGGAAGGGTGAATTTGTTTTCCCCCAACCAAGATCAAACGTGTCCTATGGTCACCCTGGAGCTGGAACATCCCAAGCTCATGGAACTCAAAGAGACAGAAGTAGAGATAGGCCAGAAGTAAGCTTTGCCAACCCAGGGGGCAGAGAAATAATGAGGACGGAAACAAATAGAGTAGAACCTGAGGTACTTAGAGCTCCCAGGAATCAAAGAAATGCGGATGAGTTCCCCCTAGCACGACCTAGAGAACACACGAGGACCCTGAGACCGACCCAACTAGTTAAGTCCATGAAAAACTACTTCGATGGCACTGGAGATCCATATGATCATGTGGCTGAGTTTAGGCAAGTCTTGAGAGCTGAACAAGTTGAAGATCTGTTCACACAGTACAATGCCTTTGGTCTAACCCTTAGGAACACTGCCCTGACATGGTTTCAGCCACTAAACGAAAGGCAGTTCAGGAGCATAGACCAACTTCTAGAGGCATTCATTATCGAATTCTCTAAAAGTGGCATAAGACATAACACTTCCTCGCTGATTCACAGCTTCAAGCAAACCCCTCAAGAGACCGTGAGACTTGCAGGAAGAAGATTCAGGCAATACTTAGAGAGATGCCCTATCCCTGAGTTACCCACGCCAGCTAAGCAAGTGGCTTTATTCCTTGATGGATTACTGAGTACAAAATTGAGGTCATATGTGTATCTGAAGGACCCTAGAACTATAGAAGAGTGTGTACGCATGTGCATTGACATCGAGGATAACCTAGGGGAGGAGTTAGAGCTTTCCAAAATATACAAAGATTTAGATAGTGCCTCTAGCCTCTCTTCCACGCAATCCACATCAATTGAGGAACTCGCTGAGAAAGTGGCACAAAAATTAGGTGTCTCTAGAAAACAAATCCCAAGGTTTGCCCCTGTGAAAAGATGCTATACGTGTGGTGGTGACCACATGGCGAATGTATGTCCCATTATGGCTCAGCCCCAAGTAAATCCTAGTAGCCAGTACTACACCATAGAGCAAAGATACACAAATCATACAGCACAAGACTGCCCATACAATAAGCAAGCGGTTAGGCAAACTTACCCTCAACCCTATCCACCGCAGGGAAGATACCAGAACCAGAACCCTCCACAGCCATATGGCAGGCCACAACAACCTTATCAGCAACCCTACCAAAACCAACAAAGGCCTCAGCCTGTGTTAGCTCAACAGCCCCCTGCTCCAGCTAACGTAATTTCGGTAAAGTATGCAGCTGCAGAAGAGAATTTGAATAGAGCTATAGTGCCAGTAACCCCATTGCTTTCAGAAAGTGATCCCAGTGATCATAGCTTTGACTCTACACATGTTGATAGCCCCCATGCCTACTACATGCAGTCTCCTGAACATGGTGAGTCCTACTATAATGAAGAGCCTAATGAACCTAGTTGGGAGTCAGATTACACAAACGTCATGTATGCAAACCCCAACCCTAGACCTCAACCTAGGCAAGTAAGACCCTCATTCCCTAGAGGACCATGCTACAGATGTCAAGGAGATCATCTCATTCGTGATTGTCCCTTACCTCCACCTACACAACCCCAGTTAGTGACAATTCAAGGCTTTTGCCAAGAATGTGGAAAGGAGCATCTCTTACGAGATTGTCCAAAGAATCCTAATAATATGCCAAAAATCACTCCCATTAACGTTATTGGGTTAGTAGTAGATTCGATAGGAAGTGTCACTTCCACTGCACCGATACAAGTGGTCACTAGAGCCCAAGCCTTACAGCAGAACCTAGGTGTAGGCCAGGAAAAGAGCCCCGAGGTGAGTGAAACAGAGAGCATGACCAAGAAGAGGACTAGAGCTTGGAGAGATAGTCGTGAAAGAATGAAAAGGCAGTGGGCAAAAAAGATGAGTGAACTCGAGGAAAGCCTCAGAGAAACAAAGGCCAGGATAACTGAACTCACATCTCAAACTCCCTCTCACACTACCCCACCACCACCATTCCCATCTCCATCCGACCCGCCACCTTCCAACCCACCTCACCTAGTCCCACCACCCCCTAGAGTAGGATCAGTCCTAGCAGATCCCACTCCCGAGGACCTTAATATGATGCTTAAAGCATATCAGGCCAGAATCCAAGAAGGGCCAAACGTAACTGATCATGAAAAGTGCTACCCTAGAGCAGAATTAGAGCTAGAACGAACCAAAATTTGTGCTAAGATGGTGGAATTGGCTCAGACCATGTTTGAAGCCAGTCGCCTATTTAACATCTCTAGTTCAGCGAAGACACAGTTGCACTTTGATGGACTGTTAGAAAGAATAGAGAAGCTAATTGCACAATCAGAAAAGGAACCCGCATCTCAACACAAGGACAAGGCAAGTGGAAGGGCAGGTCTTCCTGCCCAGGAAGCCTATGTGCCTAACTCTACGGAGCCAGACACATCATCTTCTATGAATCGGTTCACACCAGAATTCCTACGAGAGATTCAAGAAGACAAATGGGCTAAAGAAAGTGAAGTCTCTCCTCCCATTGAACTTGTGGATGATGCACACGACCAATTCCCACAAGACATCCCATCCATTTATGAGGAGCAGGAGAGCACCCACTCTCAGGAAAGATTAGACTTTGAGTCTAACTCTCTACAAGAATTACCCCACTTCACAGGCCTATGGGAAGCTAAGTCCACTTGTATGAGAGCACCCACGGTCATGGTACGAAATGAGGACTCAATCATACCTAGGAACACAGAGTTAGTGAAAAACACTAAAGTACAGTGCAACCTCACTGTTGAATGTTGGTCGATAATGACTCAATCCAACTTTCGGACGAGTATTATCGGGTCCTTGGGTTCTTGGGAGTGGTAGGGGTCTGTTAGACAGAGGCCCTGTACTATTTTCCCAATCCTTTACACAATCACCAGTAATTGCTCACGTCTTAATACGGGAGTTGAGTTGAATACTAACTATTCCACGGTATGATAAGCACTGGAATGTTTGGCTCTGAATATACTATGGTAATAGCACAGTGATTCTGCCAAAACTTACAACTTATGAGAATACGTTCTTCTCAAAATACTCCACAATAAGACGATTTCATGTGATAACTAAATACACCGAACGAAATGCACAGACAACTCGAATCGAAATTATATTAGACTTTTCGTATGCTCACTCAAATCACCGATTTATACCGCAATTAATGATTCACTAAGACTTCTGTCCACACACAGATCTTTGTCGAGTACTCAATGATTACCGTTTACTATATAAAACCCTGGTTACTTGACCGAAGAGTTACTAAACTCTGTTCTTATACAGTCTCACGCCTGACAATCAATACACAATCTCGCAATCGCGAACTACAGAGTCATATAAAACTGTTCAGCAAGTAGACTCACAGCATCACGAACTTTTCAATGAGAATCGATTCAACTAAAGAATAGTAGAATGATTAAATATGAACAGAATGAAACAGTATTCAATATTCTCAATAAATCTCATTCACAGTCTTCTAAAATATATTACTCGTGGTTTCCGAACACTTCCGTTACGATGTGATCAACCCTCATCACTACAGCGCGCAACAGAACAGAGACGTATCTATCTTTCTGTCTCTCTAACATACATTCATGTTAACTATCACCTCAAGGATCTGTTTAACACAGTAAACTCTGCTCCAACAGTTGAACGAAATGATGTTGCAACGACTGGACTCTTTGCTCTTCGATCATCGAACTCTTTTCTCTTCCTGTTTTCTGCTTTTTATTACTTCCGCATTCTTCATTTACCGCCTCTTGCGAAATTTCCTACCTCTCCGTTATTTCAGCCACCAATCTTGTTTATCCTTCGTTTGCGGTTGCGGTTGTCTCGCTCTATTAGCCTTGTAACACTGGCACGCACGGTGGACTCGAACCCGCAAGTGCAATACTGTAGATAATATCCTTTTGTCTGAGCTTTTTTCCTATTTTCTTTCTGTACATTTATCAGAAAGATTCTGTATACTGTCCATATGCTGCTGATGAGTCATCAAATATCTTTCAATCCCGAGTGTGTCACTGTACGTGATAGGTTGATTTTCCTCAAAACTTCCTCAAACTCGTATAGCTGGTCTAGTTGCCTCTTCATGTAGTTCTGCTTACTTATATACTTCTTGATCATGTGCTTTAAGTGCTTCGTCTATGGAATCAAAGTACCCTCTGTGCTGTTGAATCCATGTCTTCTGCAGAAGTCATGTAACCATACAGTATCCTATCACCACCTGGTTGAAAATATCCTTTTACGGTGTCTGTTGGTCCATGCCAGGTTTTGATGTCTCAATCTTTTCTGATTGTACTTGTTCTAGTGATGGAACAAGTATAGCTAACCATCTCCTGCGAAAAAGTGTCCAGCGATTTTGAATATGACTATCCAACTGTTCTTTGAGTAAATTTATGTCCATATTTGTCATCATGGTGGCATTTAATTCTACACCCTCATCTTTTAATATGTGCTTTTCAAACTCTTGCAATACTTGTATTCTTGACTGCAAAAGTTGGTTTTCGGTTTGCAGGTGAGCATTCAGGGTAGAAAAACTGGACATCTCAGTTTGAATTTGTGTTTGGATAGCTTGCTGCCACTGATTGAAGCCTTGGACATACTTTTTTATTGTGATTAATTCGGCCGTAATATGCTGGTTGCCTTGTTGTAATACCTGTATTAGCGCATCTTTGCTGTCCAACTCTTTTTGCATCTGTGCTATTACTGAATTGGATTCTTGTTCTTGTTGCCGTAGATACTGGGAAACTTCTTGGAGTTGGTTCTGCATTTGTGTAACAAAGTCGGGTTGAATGTTATTCGGTGTTTGCTTTGGACTGGCAGTAGGTACATTGTCTGTCTTTTTTCTTCTAAGGGACAGCCGAAATGGTGTTCCTACTGTTTGGTTCTGTGGGTGGTTACCTGTGTGTAATAAAGATGCAGCCGAGGTGGAGGGTTGGGCTTCTTCTTGTGGCGTTGTGTGGTTTTTGTGGTAAAGAGAGGGAGACCTGTGTAACTGTTTCTCCTTTACAGACTCGACAAAACCAAATAAAGCAGCTAAATATACAGGTAAACGAGTGTATTTTTGGGATCTGCGTCTATCCCCGACAAAAAACTGTTTGTGTAAATGATTATACAACCAATGAGCCCAACTTACTTTTTCTCCTTTCTCTGCTTGTACTAGAGGCGAAAAATTTTCTCTAGACATAAGATCGAATCTGACTATAAAGCAGAGCCTTTCTAAGTACCATCTAAATTGTCCCCTTCGAATATATGTCGCATTCTTGATCATAAAATAGCATCTACGACCTTCGCCCTCACCAAATTCTTTTTTCAGGTCATTGTAAGAACATTTGGGAAAATCTGCTTCTTCATACAACGGTAATTGAAATACTGACGAAACTAATTGTGGAGAAAATTGTACCTGATTTTCAAGAAAACCTTTTGTTTGTCGCATAATACGTAACTGATTCTCTGCATCGTTGTTGCCTGTCCACTGTTCCCAGGGTAATTCAGCAAACTGTAGGAGTCCAATCCTTCGTAACCAGTTCTCATTTTCCCTTGAAGAACTGTTAAATTCTATTTTGAACCCTGTAGAAAATAATATGTGTTTATGCAGACCTGGTGATGTTATCGAAGTTCTTGAGTCATCTTCATCACCCTGTGATGTAGTATCAGTTGTTGTCATCACACGATTCTGTGTAAACGTACGTTTTCTGAGTTGCCATCTTAGTATATCCGATTCAGACATGACTGTAAGACTTGCCGACAGTAGTGCGCTAGAGGTTTTGGTTAATGAGCACAAGAACTTGCAGAACGCTATACAGAAAATACTTTGTCGGTCATACGCATTTTATAAATTCTAGAACCTGAGCTGCCACTTACTAAAATGATGATACTTCGGTGATGCTGTTTATCAAATTCTAGAATCAAAATCATCATTCTGGAAATCGAAGCTGGACTTGGGACGTCTTTTACATGTGCGAAAAATATTATGCATAAAAATCATGACTTTTATTAAAATATACCAGTACAGTACCGGATTTGTAGGCCCAAAATTTATATCTCTGCTTCGAGACCTTCTAAATATATATTTCTAGCTGACCGAAAGATACGGGCAATCTTTTTCTTAAGCGTTTCTAATACATTTTTCAAGGTGTCAGGTTCTAATAATTGGGCGTCTGTCCGCACCGAACTGAGCGCTATAGCTCCTGAAAGTAAATTTTCAGCCTCTGTTTGTAAAAATGCTTCCTGTAAATAAAATTCATTGGCCAATGCTGCATCTCTGGCCGTCTTCATATCTGTTACTTGTTGCTGTAATCGATGAATGTTATCATTTTTGTTACGTATTTGATTCTCGAGTCTTTCTCTCTGTTGGTTCAGGAACTGGATTGTTTTGTAAAATACATCTCTTTCCCTTCTCGTATCTGCTAATTTTTTCTGTATCTGAGGCTTTTCAATGAGATACTTATGCAATACGTTATTGACTGTTGATAAGCTGTTTTTTGTTGTCTCCAACTCGTATTCTGTTTGGGTTAGCCTTCTTCTAGTTTCTTCCAGTAAGTTGCCTAGTGCAATTCTGCCATCTTCTGCATCTTTGAAATTCTGTGTTAACCTAGTAATTTCTGCAGTGGCCTCTGTCAACATTTCTTTATGATTGTTTATAGTTTCCAGAGCTTCATCTCGCTGTTTTGTTATATCTGCTTGATCACTGAGTCGTTCTTGCAGCTGTTTCACCTGCTCTTGTAGTGCTTGGTTTTCTGCTTTAACTGTATATACTTCTTCTTGAAGCGGAGTGATATCAGCTTCCAGTATTTCTATTTTCTGCTGCAGCTCTTTGTAAATGTTGTCTGTATCAGCTCTCATCTGAGCAGGTAATTGCTTGGAGAGGTTAATAAGAAACTGTCCGATTGATGCTAAGTCGGAAAATACTTGAACAGATTGTGTTTGTGGCAGTTGTCGCGGTTGAACAGACGTATTGGTGCGTAATTGATATGAATCCGGTGGTGAGTAGTTCGGGGAAGATGATGATGTATGATCGGGATGGTCTTGAATGGGATGTGTTTCCTGTTGCGGTGGTAAAATAGGACGAGCTGTGTTAGAATTAATTACCTTATTTGCCTCCTGTTGTTCATTCGCAGAGAAACCGACATCTGTTGTTTCTGCCGCCTTCAAGAGCTTATCCAATGCATCATTAGTAGGTTGACATTCATGGATTTGTTGATTCTCTTGCTGCTGTTGTTGACAGACTTTAGCAGTTGATATTGCTTCCGTTTCAGTCTGCTTCTGCGTTTGTAGATGCTCAGATGCTATTGAATGCGTTGATGATTCCTGGTGCATCGATGTATTTGTATCATGAAATCTCTCTTCCTCTTGATGCTTGGCTTCTTTTTCTGCTTCTTTGTCTTGCTCATCTGCTTCATTCTCTACTTGTACTTCCTGCTGTTGTTCATGTTCCTTTTGTGTTACTCCGCCGGAATGCCGGTCAGCCTCCTGTTGAACTTCTTCGCCTTGTTCGATTGAGTCTGCATTCTTACTTTCAGAAGAACTGATTCTGATCCGTTTTCTTCTGAATAACTGGTTAATTTCTTCTTCATCTTCATCGTCTTCATCTAAGGGTTGCGCTGATTCTTCAATTTGTAACACTGGTCCTCTTGGTGGTGGTTGTGCTTGCATTATGGTTGGAAACAGAAATGATAAAATGTGTGGTAGTCGAGATCTCGGGGTTTTTCCTTTGTTAACTTGTTTCATAACGGAGACGCACTCCTTATGAATTCGTTGGAAGAAGAATGAAGCAAAGTTAACAGATTCTCGGGCAGCTATATCTATGGCAGAATAAAACGGTCGAGAAATACCATAGGTACGTTTTTGAAAGTTGAGTATAGCAACGAGGAATTGTAGTGCCGTTTTTTCAGGTTCTGGTCGACAGAGAATGGCGTATTCATTCGAGGAAAATCGCGGAAACAACTCTGCCATTCGGGTTGCTGAGATCATGGGAACATTCTCGCGGCCTTGTGGAGTCAAATGATAAACTTCTGTAAACGCTTGGAATGTGATTACAGTTCTAGATGGTAAGGAAGGGAAAACCCATCGTTTCTCAGTAGGAGATACCCGAGCGATAGCGGAGATAATCTGTGCAAAGAAGGGGTGAGCTTCTACTGAGTGCCAGGGCAACTCGGCGAAACTACCCAATCCTCGTATATGCAGATAATTTCTTACTTCAGCCGGGATACCCTCGGCAAAAGCTGTATAGTTCGCTAGAGATTCCATTGCACAGGGATGCAAGATGCAGAACACAAGTATTCAGAAACTAGGGCTGTGATTGCAAAAGACTAAATGACCTATCCGGCGAGTGAGTTAATGTCTATATCTGACGTGCGTGCATGCAAGGATAGGAGCGGGCGGCTGGACATAAATAGATATTAAAGTACGGCGATTACACCTATTTATTGATTACACCTAATAAAGTAAAAAAAACAAAAGAAAAGAAAAAATTTGTGGTACGCTGTGTACCCTTGTTATAGCCGAGGTGGCGCTACTTGATACGGCCGTAGCTTTGACCCGTTTATCGCTTTTGGAAGTGGTTGTCCAGTCAATGTAGTCAATCGAAAAGTAGCCGGACCAATTCAAGAACAACAAAAGTCATCTTGAATGTTGTGTCTTGGACAGTTATAGGTATATCTCGGACCAGTCCTACTGGATGAACTCTAGATTGATCAGCCATCCTAACAAAAAATTGTACTGGTTCTATCTTAGTCCAACCTAACTTTTTACACAGTGATGCTGTGGCAATATTCACGCCGGACCCCCCATCAATTAAAACTTGTGGAATTTGATGTTTATGAAACCATACCGTAATCAGAGGAACTGAGTGATCTACCGTAGAGTCTGATTCTGGTTGCACGGTTGCGGTAGCCGGAATGCAAGCAGATTTTGTAGTAGACTGTTGTTGAAATTGTTGGCGTATTCCTGGTACTAATGCCAGTAATTGCCCGAAAGGCAGTGTGATGGATGCTTTTGATAATATATCCCAAGTTGATTGTACTTGCTTTTCATCTTCCTTAACTGTTGATGACGAAGCTTGGTCTGAAAGTGGTAATTCTTCTGTAGATGATGTACCTGTTTTTGTTTTGTCAGCCTGAACTTGTGTGGTATCCGGAGATTGGATCACTGGAGTAGGTTCTGAAAAAACAGGTGGTTCTACGGTAGTCCACTGACTAGCCTTATGATACATTCTGTGTTGTTCACGTATCCCTGGCTCAAATAATTCTGCTGCTGGTTGCAGTTGTTTACCGGAACGGGTTTGAACTGCTGCTGCCTGTGTCTCTACAGGTGTAATTGTTACCACATTGGCCATTGGGTTTTGACGTTCCTTTTTCCGTTGATCATATTCCGCCGCATCTCTACAGAATCTTCTAATATGGCCCAACTGCCCACAGAAATGACATCGAGGTGGTGGTAAATTTTGATTTTCCGGTGGTGGTCCATTCTGCCAGCGCGGTGTGTTATAGTTGTTGTTCCTCTGTCCTCGATAATGTCGATACCCTTGTTGTTGATTATGTCTCAAATGTGGGGGTACATATTGATTGGATGACTGCCCTTGCTCTTGAATAATTGCATTAACTGTTGCTGCTCCTTGTCTTCTAGCATTGTATGCACAATTCTCAGTGGTATGTCCCCCAATGTTACAAATGGCGCAATAAGTCTGATTTAACGCACACTGGGCACTTGTATGCCCTGAATTCTTGCAGGTGGTGCAATATACTTGCCTGGTTATTTCTTCAGCCACATGTTTATTTGTTTTAATCCATTCCAAATCTTCTGAAAATCCACCGACTTTGTTTTCTAGCTGGAGGGTCATTGCTATTACTGCATCGAGGGTCATGGCCCCTACACATCTTATAATCATGATTTGCCTAAGTTGAGGAAGCAAACCATTGATAAACCACTGTGTAATAACATCGTCTGGTAAGTTAGCATGCGCCTGGGGTAGCTGCCTTAAATGCGTCCTGAAAAGGGTAGCATACTCTTGTACAGTTTGATTTGGTTTCTGTCTATTGTTCTGTAAATACTCAAAGATCTCTGCAGGATTTTTTTTCAACCTGAATCGCTGCAGAAAAGCGTCTCGTACTGCTTCATAAGTACCGAAATGATTAATATCATATTCAGTGAGCCACCTTGCTGCTTCATTCACAAGTGTAGATTGAAAAACAATTGCTTTATACGCCGGATCCGGTGGATGGTTGAGAACAGCATAACTGATTTCGAAGGTGCGTACGTGTGCATCTGGGTCATCTCCTGGGAACCCACTAAACTTTGTGTATGTTACTCCTGTTGAAGCCAATCTGGGTTGACCTACTTGTCGTTGTAGTTGTTCATTCATCGTAAATGTATTATACACTCCTTCTGTAATTCTGGTTGGAGTTTCTGAACTACCGAAATTTGTTTCGCCTAATGGTACACTTTCCGGTGCAATTAGCTTACTTACTATATTGCGAATTTCTGTTTCGAATAGTCTTCCTTCCTCCTTGATATCCAAAGTAGGAGGACTTGCTCCCAAACGTTGTATTTGAGCTGAAGATTCAGCCGAAAGTGCTGAATTGTTACCGGAAAACTGTGTTTTTCTTACCGTAGTTCCACCGGAAGGAGTCAAAATCGTGACTGGATATAACGTAGATTCGCCTGTATTAATTTCCTTCCCTAAAGTGTTTCTAATCGTATCTGAATCTAGTCCAAAGACTTTTATGCTAGATTCCAACTGCGTCTTAATTGGTTCCAAAATTGCTGTATTTTCGGCAGTCTGTACCGTAGTAACACCAGACAATTCTAGAGATGTACTACGTTCTACCGTAATTTCACCGGAATCAGTGTTATCGTCTGTCACTTTTTCGACAACTGGGTCAGGTCTAATTGTACTAGTACCTCCCAAAGTTGTTCTTAATATCCCTAACTGATGATTCTTGGGATACTTTTCTCCTGATCGGGTAATCGGCATGTAGCATTTCCGTACTGATCATATAGTCTTACGAACACACAGTATCGCAACAATCTGATTCTGTTGCTACTGTTCTTTCAACAGAATTTTAATTTGAACAAAATACCAGGCAATCTCAATGCCACATCCCCAGCGGGATCGCCAAATGTTGAATGTTGGTCGATAATGACTCAATCCAACTTTCGGACGAGTATTATCGGGTCCTTGGGTTCTTGGGAGTGGTAGGGGTCTGTTAGACAGAGGCCCTGTACTATTTTCCCAATCCTTTACACAATCACCAGTAATTGCTCACGTCTTAATACGGGAGTTGAGTTGAATACTAACTATTCCACGGTATGATAAGCACTGGAATGTTTGGCTCTGAATATACTATGGTAATAGCACAGTGATTCTGCCAAAACTTACAACTTATGAGAATACGTTCTTCTCAAAATACTCCACAATAAGACGATTTCATGTGATAACTAAATACACCGAACGAAATGCACAGACAACTCGAATCGAAATTATATTAGACTTTTCGTATGCTCACTCAAATCACCGATTTATACCGCAATTAATGATTCACTAAGACTTCTGTCCACACACAGATCTTTGTCGAGTACTCAATGATTACCGTTTACTATATAAAACCCTGGTTACTTGACCGAAGAGTTACTAAACTCTGTTCTTATACAGTCTCACGCCTGACAATCAATACACAATCTCGCAATCGCGAACTACAGAGTCATATAAAACTGTTCAGCAAGTAGACTCACAGCATCACGAACTTTTCAATGAGAATCGATTCAACTAAAGAATAGTAGAATGATTAAATATGAACAGAATGAAACAGTATTCAATATTCTCAATAAATCTCATTCACAGTCTTCTAAAATATATTACTCGTGGTTTCCGAACACTTCCGTTACGATGTGATCAACCCTCATCACTACAGCGCGCAACAGAACAGAGACGTATCTATCTTTCTGTCTCTCTAACATACATTCATGTTAACTATCACCTCAAAGATCTGTTTAACACAGTAAACTCTGCTCCAACAGTTGAACGAAATGATGTTGCAACGACTGGACTCTTTGCTCTTCGATCATCGAACTCTTTTCTCTTCCTGTTTTCTGCTTTTTATTACTTCCGCATTCTTCATTTACCGCCTCTTGCGAAATTTCCTACCTCTCCGTTATTTCAGCCACCAATCTTGTTTATCCTTCGTTTGCGGTTGCGGTTGTCTCGCTCTATTAGCCTTGTAACACTCACCTTAGAAGAACTACTCAAAGTGAGGCTAGAGCTATGGAAACATGTAGCCAAACAAGTACCAGAGATAGAAAAACCTCATTCCCAGGTAGGATCCCAGAGAACAGTGCCAGAAATACCCTTGGACAAGATAGGAGACATGAGTGAGGGCGAAGAGGGAAACACATATCTTCCTATCACCCATCAAGGATACACCACCAAGGCCATTCTAGACTCAGGCGTAGGAGTTGCAATTGCTACCACTTCCCTATGGAAGCGTTGGGGCAAGCCAGCACTCAGACCCACGAGGATGAAATTGCAAATGGCCGATGGTCACATAGAGCGACCCTTAGGGCTGTTACAAGGAATAACTCTCACCACATGTGGTGTTGAGTTCGAGCATACATTTGCTATATGTGATTTTAGCAAAAATCATGCCTATGAAATGATCTTGGGACGACCCTTTATGTGACAGTTGCAAGTGGTACAGGACTGGGGAACCAATTCCTTGTATTTGCAACACTTAGGTGTTACGACCAAAGTCAATCTCAAGGATTACTCTCATAGAGATGTCCCTCCTATCCAATGGAATCCCATCCATAGAGCCAAAGATGATACGGAGTCTGTGCATTCCATAGGATCAGGATCCTCATGGATGCATGAAGACACCCACTTATGGATGTGCAAAGTAGCGGTAGAAGAAGAGAAGAGAGAAAAAACCAGAGAGGTAGGTGCAAAAGAAACACATAGATCAATTCAAGACCCAGTCTATGCACCTGTAGTCTTTCCTGACGAAGAATTTGAACCCCACAGCTGGGCAAAAATCCTAGCAACAATGGATGTAGCCATCAATGAAGAACAATGGACACCTCACTGTGATGAAGATGGCTATGACATTTCAGTCTTCTCCATAGAGCCAATCATGGAAGAGGCAGTGTTAGAAGAGTGTGAACCTAGCCCTGATGCATTTGAGGACGCAAGTGACTCCGATCTAGAGTCAATCATTATGGACCCACCTTTTGCATCAGATGAAGAATACTTCTATGAAGTAGAATTTCAACCCGAGAGGTATGGAGAGCTTACAAATGATGTAAGGCTAGCCACACATGTGACCCCGAAGGAAGAAGGAAAGAAAAGAAAGAAGAGAGAAGTCACACCAGAAGAGGAAGAATCTTTGTTTGAGGTCCCAGAAAATTTTAAGAAGTATGAGATAGATGACAGGAGATTCATGATCAGAATGCCTAAATGGGAGGCACAATCAGGAGAGGCCTATGATAACAAAGAAACCACCAAGAAAATAGTGGTAGCCATGGAAGAAGGAGAAGAGAGATGCACGTACATAGGCCATGACCTGACGGAAGACGAAGAGCACGAATTGATAGCCTTGCTAAGAGAATACAGAGATGTATTCGCTTGGAGTTACAAGGATTTGAAGGGTGTTGATCCAAACATATGCTAGGCCCTCAATAACTTCATTCAAGAAGTGAGTGCCTCCCCATGACCTCAAATGCTAGGCCCTCTAAGCAAAAGCCATACACATACAATGACAACTATGCGGTCAAGATCAAGGAAGAGATAGATAGACTGGTTGAAGCTGGATTCATCTATGAAATTGAGCATAGTGAGTGGGTATCCCCCATCGTAGTGGTGCCCAAGAAAAATGGAAAGCTGCATGTATACATCAACTTGAAGAAAGTCAATGCAGCCACCATCCGAGATAACTATCCACTTCCTATCACAGAGCACCTCTTAGAAAGAGTAGCAGGCAAGAAAGTGTACAGCTTCCTAGATGGATTTTCGGGCTACAATCAAGTAGCCATAGCTCCAGAAGATCAGCATAAGACGGCTTTTGCCACTGAATGGGGCATTTTTGCCTTTAGAGTAATGCCATTTGGGCTTACCAATGCACCCGCTACCTTCCAGAGACTAATGTGCCATGTATTTAAAGAGTTCCTGAGGAAGAACTTAGAAGTCTATGTTGATGATCTTTGTGCTCATTCCAACATTAGGCAAACCCATATTCCTGAACTCAGGAAAATCTTTGATAAATGTAGGGAGTATCAAGTCTGCTTGAACCCAGAAAAGTGTGTTTTTATGGTCAGGCAAGGCAAGATTCGAGGACACATAGTGTCAAAGAATGGCATATCCACTGATGAAGAGAAAGTGAGAGCCATAGCCGAGTTACCTAGGCCAAAGAATGTCAAGGAAGTACAAGCTTTCATGGGGCATTGTGGGTATTATCAACGGTTTATACACATGTATGCCATCATAGCAAAGCCTCTGTACGGACTTTTGACCAACTTTGAGTGGACGGATGAATGTGAGCATTCCTTCAATGAGCTTAAACGGCGATTATGTTCACCACCAATCTTGACCACACCAGATTGGAATAAGCCTTTCCATGTTCATGTGGATGCATCCAATTATGCTATTGGGTGTGTACTCGCACAACCTACCGGTGAAGGTAATATGGATCTTCCAATTGCCTATGGTAGTAGACAATTGAATGCAGCTGAACGAAATTATACCACTACGGAGAGAGAAGGATTAGGCATGGTATATGCAGTTAAAAAGTTTAGACATTATTTGCTTGCAAATAAGTTTAAATTTTTTACTGACCATCAGGCACTGCTATATCTCGTAAACAAGCCATGCAATACAGGAAGATTAGTAAGATGGTTTCTCTTACTAATGGAATACGACTTTGAGGTAGTGGTGAGGAAAGGGAAGACTCACTTGAGAGCAGACCATCTCTGTAGGCTCACATCTGGAGAAGCCCCACAAGGAGTGTCAGATGACCTTCCTAATGCTTACCTGTTTAATTTGGAAGTGGTGCTGCAGTGGGCTAAGCCATTAGTGCCAGTATTGACATACGGGCCTAACCACCCAGTAATAAACACACAGGATAAAGAGGTAGTAAAAGCCCAAAAGTATCACATCATGGCAGGAAGTATGTACAAGCACACGGATCAAAAAACATTCCCTCCAGACATGAATCTGGCTAGGAAAAGGAGTTTAGAGCAAGAAGCCCTGGATTACTCACTCATTGGTGATAATCTATACAAACGTGGTAAAGATGGTTACCTCAGACTATGTGTCCATGAGAGTGAATATCTCAAGATCTTGGAAACTACTCACCAAGGTGTAGCAAGAGGACACTTTGGACCAGACCGAGTGGTTAAAGCGATCCTATTTGTAGGCTTGTGGTGGCCAACCCTTCACATGGACGCACATACCTATGTGAAGAGGTGTGATGTCTGTCAGCGAACTCAGTATCCTATACGCAAAGATGAGATGCCACTGAAACCTATGATGGGTGGACGTGCATTTTCTAAGTGGGGAATAGACTTTGTAGGTCCTATTAATCCCCCAGCTAAGTGTTCTCATGCTGAATCTATCACCCTCAAGCTAATGGCCAGGCTGAGAGCACCAATAAGATCTTATGCAATGTATTGACGAAATTAGTGAACAATAAATGCTCTGATTGGGACAAACAGCTACACCATGCTGTTTGGGCATACCGAGTCGCCTACAAAACGGTACTCCAAGCCACCCCCTTTCAGATGGTATTTGGCCAAAATGCAGTGCTACCATTGGACTTCTTAATACCTACATTGAAAGTAGCACAAGAGCATGCATGGACGGGTCATGAACTCTCCTCTAGACTATTTGACCTTGAACGATTAGGAGAAACAAGACTGAGGGCGGCTGCAGGGATATATGCAGCTAAGAAACGACAGAAGGCATACTTTGATGCCCACGTTAAGGATAAAGGTTTGAAGGCAGGCGACCTAGTACTAGTCTACACTTTGAAACAACATGCGAGAAAACTAGAGAAAAGAGGCTACGGACCTATGATCATAAATAGGATCTCAACCAGTGGAGCAGTTCAACTCGCTACACTGGAAGGTGATGTTCTCCCTAGCTATATAAGCGGGTGCAGAGTCAAGTTATATCAAGAACCTCTGACGGAAGAGATGCTAAGTCGACTCAACACTACTAAGAAACGCAAAGAAGAAGAAAAACGAATTCGCGAAGAAGCTCAAGCAGAAGCATTGGAACGCATCCAGAGAATGAAGTTGAGAAGACAGGGTAGAGAGCAACCTAGAACTAATGCATATGCAGATCAAGGATATCATGTGGCTATGTGTGAAGTTTCAGGTGTTAGCTCTCATAGGATAATTGATCGACGTCCTTTTATAACCTTAGAGATAGGAAAAGGAAAGGGTGCAAGGACTGTAAGAGCCTTGATTGACTCAGGTGAAGCCACTAGTGCTGTTAAATTTTCGTAGTGTCAAAAGTTGAAATTAACCATGAATCCTATAGAAGCATATCTCATAAGATTGGGAGGTGTGGAAACCCCTTGCATGGGCGAGGTGGAACTTCCCCTCTATATTCAAGACGAAGCAATGACAGTCAAAGTACTAGTGTGTCAAGATGAGGATCTCACTGAGCCTCTTGTCTTGGGTCAGGACTGGATCTATGATCATGCAGTCAACCTAAACCTAAGAAGTGGGCTTCTTCAGGTATGGGTAAATCATAGTCGAATTACAGTTGAATTGGAAAATGAGGCACTCAAGGAATTAGGTAATGCACGAACTCCTGGTCCTTCCAGGGGCGCACATGAAGTTGACAGTGCTATTCTTGTCCAAAACTGTATGATGCAGAATGAGGATTGTCTCAACAACGGAGTCAAGGATAAGACGACACTCCCTTCTTTCCCAAAGACCAGGGAGATGCAGCAACCAAAGGCAGATCAAATACAGGAGGAGCAGCGCACAACCTATACTGGAGACCAGAAACACGTGCGTAGCAGAATGTCTCAGCCGTTGAAACAAGTGTGGGTGCGGAAAGGCGAACACCCTGTTGCGACCATGCCAAGCCCACGGCCAAAACCTCTTATTAGTAATCAACAACATGACACTAATAAGAAGTCTTTCATAAATTCTTCTACGAAAGTGAAGTCTATTTGGGTACCCAAGAAGTCAATGAAGGCCAGCCCACAATCACGACAAATCTGGGTGCCTAAGGCTTGCTTGCGGGCTCAAATAGCTACACCGAGGCCACACCCGGTGCAACATGTTTCACTCACTCGAACATCGGATGCCCAGTCTTACATATCACGCACGGACACATATTCTTCCATGCGCAAAAGTAGGATCACTCGTAAATGGGTCCCTAAAAAGCCTCATTCTC
Source organism: Ceratopteris richardii (assembly GCA_020310875.1). Taxonomy (NCBI): domain Eukaryota; kingdom Viridiplantae; phylum Streptophyta; class Polypodiopsida; order Polypodiales; family Pteridaceae; genus Ceratopteris; species Ceratopteris richardii. The sequence goes on from CM035433.1 coordinate 134,023,877, forward strand.
AAGTAGATACCCCTATCAAACTCTTCAGAGTCTCCACAAAATCAAGATCAAAGCCCATCCGTTGCATTTGGCAACCTAAAACTTGTAATAAACCCTCGGACCCCAGTTGTAAATCCATGTCCACCTACTAACTACGTCACTCTCACACTACATCATTCCACTTAGTTCTTAGATCTACCTAATTCCTAACTACACACACAAGCACCGAGCACTTACTAACCCCCTAATCTCTCCCGAACCTCCTGTTAATGTTGTAATGGGGACAAAAACGGTTCTATCTTGTCCTTTACAATGTTAACACATGTTTCTATATTCTCATAGAATCAAGAGGCAAGAAGTAACATGGCAGATATGGTAGGAACTAGCTCCCAGGCAGGCACCAGCCCCCAAGTCGTGGACATTGAAAGTCTTCCCATTGAGGAGGAATTGAAGGAATGCCCAGTGGCATTGAGGGCATTACACGCCATACCGGTTCAGAATCCTCCACAGGGGCACACAATGCCGGTCAGCAAAAACTCACATTGGTTCAGTGATGTGGCAGGACCCCTGGGTGAAGGCACTTACATGTGGGAGGCCGAGATAGAATTCAATGGGCGCTGGGGCATATATCACTTTTTCACCAGGGAATTTGAGAGACTGCAGAATAATGAAGGACTGAAACCTATATGGAAGAAGGCGGGACTCTACGATTACTTCAAATTCCAATTGCCAAAGCCCGATTTTCTAAGGTGCTCTTATTTGATTAGCACCCTCACTCCAAGCAAAGACAAAAAGGGATACAGCTCCTTTGTCCTCCCATCTCTAACAAGGGGCAATGAACTGAAACGTTTCAGGTTGACTATCAATTTGGTAAGGGAAGCTCTAGACATGAAAGGTATGCACATTCCTACGGAGAAAGAGACTATGGTCCCGGACAATATGAAGAACAGGAATCTGAGAAAATTAAAGGACATGGTGGCAATGACACCTACAATTGCCATTCACTTGCGAATGGTCATGCAACATTTCGCATTTCCCGCTCAGGAGAGGTTCACAATGCCACTTAAGAAGATATGGTTTAGTCTATACTTGGCTGATGCCTTCGATTTGACAATCAACATGCCCCACTGGATTATCGACCAAATCCACTTGGCTCATCAAAGGTGGTATAAGAAACAAAAGTCGGTACTGTATGGATGTTGTGCCCTCACCAGGATTGTGTATAGATGTTTGGCTTATGATGTGCCAGTGCAGAGGACATTAAATTGGAGCAGGGTACAGGAATTCCAACGTAGACTATCAACAGCAGGACCGCCATCTAAAAAAATGAGAGGTGCAGTTCAGATGCCCTGTGCACAACCTCGCGGTGCGACATTGATGCCAGAGACAACTCCACGACTACCAAGGCGGGTACAACCCTTCACTATCAGATTACCAAGACATAGCACTGATGGACCTAATCTGGTGTTCCCACCTGTACCAACCGACCTAGAGTTTTCTCACGGATTCACTTTAGAAGACCTAACTGATGAGGAGGTAGCTAGAATCATCGAAGCTGTTAACGCGGAAGTCGAGGCAAAGCAAGCTAGTGGAAAACAAACTGCTACAGACAAACCCCACCCCAGACAACCAGATGTCGTCAATGTGGAGGGTGAAGAAGAAGAAGAACAAGAGGAGGAACATGATGGACAATCCGAGGAAGAAGAGTAGGAATATGATCAGGAAGCTCTGCAGGTACTTGAAGGTGCCCACGGCCGTCGGTATGGACAATGTCGATATGCCCTTCATATGTTGTAGTGATTCTTAATAGTGAGAGGTGTCAAGCTTGATGGGTTGGATAGTCTTATTGAGATTGTGGAGGGATCTTTGATTCAAGGATAGAAAATGTTGTATGCAATCGTGGCTTGTGGAGGGATCTTTGAACCAAGGATAGAAAATGGAAGAGTTTCAAATGCAAAGAGTGTCCAATAGATGTAGCGAAACATACTAGATATTTACACATTTTCCATATATGTTTTACCTTATACCACTAGGAGTAGCTCAAATGGGTGAGTTTAACACTAAGAGAGAGTCCAAAAACTTAATTGATCTTTTCTAGGTCCCATAGTCAAACATATTTTCTCTTTTCATTAATATCAGCAAGGCTTGAACCAAGGATGTACCCCTTCATCAAGGGTTAAAACAAACCACTAACACTAAGCCAATTCCCATTAATGCATAAATCTTGCATTATCTTTCATTTTCAGTGATGATCGTGGTTTGGTGATGTGCGTGTAGTGATTGATTCTGAGTTTAAACTCCTATTTTTTGCGTCTGTTTTATTCTTTGCTTGAGAACCCCATACTTCGTTGTTGGACCCAAGTTCCTCAGCAATAAGCACAACAACTTGCTATGGTTGTGAGATCATGGCTTCTAGGTGGGAGTAGTCATATGCTATGGGCGATCCTTATTTTAACCTTGGTAATCTTTGTTCATTACACGGAATGGAAGGATCAACAACAAGAGCAAGATCAGCTAAATGGGAGGAGTGGGTAATGTGTTCTTGCTCTCCGATGCAAGTGGCAAAAGAAAAGATGTCGTAGGATCGCATTGGAACACATAAAACAAAACAGTGAATTTGATCCTCAACTTTTCGACGATGATCATCAATATGGCATGATAATACATGCTCATTGACATGGCACACTAATAAATGTATGTGAACCATACTTGCATGTGTTCTAATGTAGGTAATGAATGTTGATATCAATAGAGAGACCACAAACTAAGCATATAATCCAACACATGGCAACAAAGAAGAAGCAAACCGAATATGAAGAGACACCAAACAGACTACATGATGATCCCATGGATGATATGATAGAGACACTAGTCACAAATACAATGCTGACAAATATAGAACAAGGCCACATGTCTAGAGTGCATGTGGAGGATCCCAAAGAACCATTGCATGAAGGTGCAAAAGTGTCAATGTTGAGAGCATTGCTATCCATATTGAACTAACAAGCAAATTTTTGATGGTCTGATGCAAGTGTCTCTACATTGTCTCAATTGATGCAAAAATTATTGTCAGATGGAAATTCTATGCCCGATTCTCAAGAAGATGCCAAGAAATTATTATATACAGTTGGAATGGACTATAGATGCATCCAATAATTATTGTACGATGAATAGTGATATCATGCAAAGATGGTATGAAATGTACCATAAATCGAGGCAAAAATAGATTCAAGCTCGAGAAGAATGAAACCAAAAAAATAGGGGTGTTCCCTATCCAGATTCGTTGTGTCTTCTTTCAAAGAGTATGCATGCATCATGGATTCAAGGAAAGATTGCAAGTGCAAAAGCAAGTGATGAACTAGTCTCCCTTGATGAGCAAGAGTATGCATTTGGTCCAGACTAGCATGTAAGTACTTTTCTCTAAGTGTTATGCAATTGTACTGCTTTAGCCAATTTGTTGATTGTGGTTGTCTTGTATACAATATCAAATATAATGCCTTATGGTCACGAGGTAGTCATTTTCGAGTCAAACACATACACAAGAATCACAAAACATATGATTGTGGAGTGATGGCTACATTTGAATGCAAGCAACACTAGCACTAATGAAGCGCATCTTGATAACTTTGGAGTGATATAAGATATTATTGAGGTGAACTATAGAAGATTCTTGCATTTCATTCTAGATGTGAAACGTTTTAAACTGATCAAGAGGGGAAGAAATGCCAATATACACCTTGACCAATGTGGATTCTATATTGTTGACTCCAATGCCATTTGGAGAGACCAAAATGACACATTTGTTTTTCCCCATCAATGCGAGCAGGTACATAGGCTAAAGATATAATTTTGATTGGTTTTTTTTTTGTTTTGAGTATTGATATCATTCGTGTAAATGTGCTTTGCAAGGTTGTATTCTATCCAACACATCCAAATCCGAGGTGGTGGTATGTTATTCAAACTACCCCTCATTCATGACACATATTTGAAGAGGGGGAAGTAGATGAAGTCTTCACTAGAGAAGCTCTGGAAGAGGAAAATCAACCAAATGATATTACAAGTGGCCAACTACATCCTATTGCATCCTCAAGGGACATGTTCATGACTAAGGATGGGGCTTCAAGCGATAATTCCTCAAATGAAAGCGATGATTGTTCATGTAATGGAAACAATTATGATAGCAAAACCAATACTAGTTAAGGAATCAATTTAGAGCTAGGCTTAGAAGTCTCTGGAGAGGACATTTGTATAGATGAAGTGTCCACACTGTGCAATGAATGATATTGTTTTTGCACATGTATAAAAAAATATGACATTTTTCAATGATAATGTTTCCCATTTTATGTTGGCAGTGATAGTGTTTTGCCATTTTTATATGTGAAAGACATTTTGCAATGACAATGTCTGCCAAGTTTTATGTTGGCATGTTTCCTTGGACTCAATCCCGCTCTCAAATGCTAAAACTTAACAATTATCGTATCTTTATTTTTGTAGGTTCCCTTGGACTTGGATCATACATTTTAGCTGACCCTCTTGAGCCAAGTTCCTCTTCTTGCTTCCAGGTATCTGTCCGCATCTCTTTTTTGCTCACGCTCTCAAATGCTAAAGCTTTAACATTACTGTTTCTTTAATTTGGTAGCTTTTCACAGGACTTGCATCATACACTCTAGCTGACCCTCTTGAGGCAATAGTCCTCTTGTCTCTTCTAAGCATTTATCAGCATATCTTTATTTTAGAAAGTTTTGCAGCACTCGGATCATACACTCAGACCATACACTTCATCTTTATTGTTGCAAGCAGGCATGCCGGTTTCGAATGTAGGCGATGATGGAAAGAGGTGAAGTTGTGGCAAAAGGCTGAGCATGGATCCTGCCAGCACAATACATCAAATGCCTATGCCGAATGGACATCTTAGTGTCAGTGCGGTTCGGTGCTTGAATGGGACAGTGTATATCCCATATGCACCACCACACAAGCTAGATCTATGCACTTTGGCAGATATCGTGGGATCTATCATAGCATGGCCACGGGTTGCTTTGGCGGTACGTCCATCATGTTTTTTATATGCATGTACCATAGCATGTACTATATGATCCATGATACTGATTACATTTTCTATTTTGTAGCTTGAAAATACTGTGCCCTCTTGCTCGCATTCAAAATCCCACTCCCAAACCCATTTCCGGAGCTCCTCTCAAAGTTCACGAAGCAGCAAGTACTCTCTCATGAGTGAAGATGATTTTGAGGTGGAGGTTGCAAGGTGCGGCAAAGAAAAAGCATCCATGCCTTTGGAGACTGTATAGGAGGAAGAGACCAATGATAATTTTGAATTTTGACCTCATTCATAGCTCCAGCTTAATGAGCATATCAAGAAGTGGACATTTGATACTCCACAAACTACAGTGCCGACAACACCAATTGTCGCAGAAATGGTGGACGAAATGCCACAAGAAACACTGATCACCACATCAATTGAAACGCCTCCAAAGACGCCATACTATGACTAAGTAAAGTGCCTTGTGTTATCTTCGCATGTTGAGTTCCAAATCACTTATATGCAAACAAGACCCTTTTGTTTGACATGTGTAGGACTTTGTATTATGACATAGATGAGGATGGTGCCCCTGTGTCAAATGCTAGAGGAAAGCGAGTCATTGCTTGCATGCATGAGTTAATGTGGATTTACTTCCCTGATGACATTCTTACTGATTGGAGGCATCAACCTGTAGAGGGTAAGAATGTAGTGATCAGCCAACTTCATTGGGAATTCCCAAATCCTGAGGGCTACTCTTTCAAGGAGAAAGCAACGCTTTCTATGAAGAATCATGTGCTAAAGTCTAGGTGTGGTCTGGCAAGATTTGCAATGGAAGAAGGTGGTTTGAAGCCTACAAGCCTATCTCCAGATGATTGGAGAAGAGTGAATGAAGAGTGCTGAACATTTCCCAACCGATGGGAGCAAAAAAGGGAGGCCAATCTGCATACAACAAAATACGACTGGGATTTCGCGATTGGGTAGTGGAGGAAAGGCACATTTCAAGGCCAAGTTTGTAAGTTGAATTCAGACCCTGCGTTGTGTCCCATTTTTGTCCTTTTGTAATGTTCCTTAGTGGTTTTGTGGGTGTGATCAGAAAGAGATAATGGGGATCAAGAAAACCCACAAAAAAGGGGTATGAAGAGGAGAGAGACAAGGGCATGGCAGAATTGCTGAGGCAAATGCAGAACGAGGGTATTATTTTCACGCCCACCAAGGAAGAGGTATACATAGTAACAAAGCATATGATCACTATATAGACTACAATAATGCATAGCTAATGGATGTAATGCACATATGCATAATGCACAGACCTGGCCCCTAATCGCATGCAATGGAATCCATTGTGGGGATAGAGGCCGAAAATGAAGACATGGCCTACATTCCCTCAGAGGAGGATGAGAGCGATTTTGAAGCTCTAGAAAGTGAGGCGGATGCTTATCTTTGGCTGGAAGATGTTGAGCATCCAAGTAGTTCACATAGACATAGGTGAATATGTGTATGGATATCCAGCTTGTACTATGGATCTCCTTTGTCTTGTACTCTGGGCAACCAACTTGTACATACAACTATGTATATACTTGTATGTATGTATGTATGTATGTATGTATGTATGTATGTATGTATGTATGTATGTATGTATGTATGTATGTATGTATGTATGTATGTATGTATGTATGTATGTATGTATGTATGTATGTATGTATGTATGTATGTATGTATGTATATATATATATATATATATATATATATATATATATATATATATATATATATATATATATATATATATATATATATAAAGGCATGGATTGGACATAAAATAAAACAAAAAACAATGCTAGAAGTTTTAGTAAAAATTTATCGTTGAAAATATGGTATCCACGTAACACTAGAATTTTCAGCGATGCTATAGTGCGAGAAAAAGACCACAAGAAATTCCAATGCTATACAGGGCTAGAACGTCTCTATAAACTGCAATTTGTACAATGCGAGAACTTCTAGTGCTATGCAGAGCTAGAAACTCTCTATTAAACTGCAATTTACAAAACATTGAAAACTTCAGCACTGAGGAATGCGCTGAAAAATTTGCATTGAAATTTGGAGCATTACATAGTGCTGATAACTCTTTGGAAAACTGGTATTTACATAGCACTGCAACTTTCTGTGTAAAAAGCAAACGCTGGAAACATTCCCACTGAAAGTTTGAGCACTACACAATGTTGCAAACTCTCTCATTTTTTCCAAAAAATAGAGCGTTGCAAATTTCAATGGAAATTAGGCACTGGAAAGTCCAGCATGTCTTGGTAATTAGAACAAGAACTTTTAGTGCTTGTACTTGTACCCTAAGCGCTGCAAGTTTTTGCACAACAAAGTTTCTTATAAACGCAACAAATTTCAGTAGTGTTTGTTGCCCATATCCGCCAGAATTTACAACATTAAGAAATTCATAATTGTCGAATTCATAGCATTAAGAAATTTGTAATTGTCAAAATTTCCTGCACAAATTGTGTAACCAAAAGCGTAGGAACTTTCTATACTACTATTACAATGCTTTTAGTGGTGCTTTTACCAGCACTTTCAATTTTTTCTTTAATTCACAAAACTAGGAAGCACTGATGTAAGCGTTGATATCTTCCTTGTGTCTTGTAGTGGCAGAAATAGCAAGAGGCTTGACGGCGGAGAAGAATATGCCTCATCATTATTGGGTAGAAGTGCATATTGCTATATACATTATGAACAAAACTCTGACTACTATTGTACATCAAGTTACACTTGAAGAGAAGTTTACATGTAAAAATCCAAACTTATCACATATGAAAGTATTTGACTATATTGCATATGTGCATGCTCTAGATGAGTTGAGGATGAAGCTTGATCCAAAGGCAAAAACATGTATTTTCATTGGGTACTCCCTTGAGCGAAAAGGATATAAATACTATAAGCCACTCACACCACAAGTGAAGGTAAGCAGAGATGTGGTGTTTGATGAAATGTCAAGCTTCTATGCAGATGCCAAAGAAGGACTTAATCTTGACTCAAATGACAAAGGAAATGCTAGAAAATCAAGTACAAAATCTCAAGTTTTGAATGGGCCTGATGCATCCCAAAGCAATAGTTCCAACTCAAATCCATGGAGTGGAAGGTTGCATGGAAATTTTAGTCCAACAAATTCATCAATTACATCAAAGAAAGGTAAAGAAAAGCTTTATGTTGATAGTAAAACATCTACAGGTTTTGAAGACATTGATGGAGATTCAAGCAGTCTAGAATAGAGCCTTGATGAGGAACTTGGATTGCCTTCTGTGAAGACTCCAGGAGTAAGAAAGGCACATGTAGATGATACAAGGAGAAGTGACCCAAGACCAAGAAGATCTTGGAGGATGTGGCATTCAATGCAATGATTGACGTATGACACTTACATGGCTCGTCATTGTGCCTACATGACCAAGGTAATATAAGATGTTGAACCTTCTTGTTTTGAAGATGCGATTGGAAAAAAGCTATGGATGAGGAGATGGCTACACTTTATGGAAATGATACATGGAAGCTGGTTCCATTGCCGCAAGGAAAGAAACCCATAGGCTGCAAGTGGGTTTACAAGGTAAAGCACAATGGTAATGGTAGCCTAAGCAGGTACAAAGCACGATTGGTAGCAAAAAGATATGCACAGAATTATGGATTTGATTATGAGGAAACATTCAGCCTTGTAGCTAAAATGTCTACTATCAAAACACTTGTTGCATTAGCTATAAGAAAAGGATGGGCTTTGCATTAGATGGATGTGAAGAATGCTTTCCTACATGGTGCGTTATAAGAAGAAGCACTACAAGAAAAAGGGGGGCGTAGCGACGCCACAGAATTGGAAAAAAAACGGGTACTGTCGCTTATGCGACACGCTCGTCGCATAAGCGACGGTAGAAATTTCAAATTTTTTTTTTCCCGACCTTCATCGCATAAGTGATGCTAGCATCGCTTATGTGATGCTAATTCAGAGTGTCGCTAATCCCGTCGCTGCTTAGCGACGAAATTAGCGACGTTGGCAAACTGCAGAGCGTCGCATATGTGACGCTCTGGAATGTAAAAAAAAAAAATTGATTTCTCCCGGCACAAAATTGGGCGCGAGCAAGAAGAGAGAGAGAGAGAGAGAGAGAGAGAGAGAGAGAGCGAGAGAGAGAGATAGAGAGCCGCATCTACCAATAGCAAGGTATGCGCACACACACACACACTTACACACAAATACATATGTACACACACACATATATTAACATAGACACACACACACATACACATAGACACACACACACATACACACAAATACACACACATATACACATACATATACACACACATACACACATACACAGACACATACACACACACACATACACACACACATACACACATACACACACATATATGCATACACACACACATAGAGAGACATGCACACACATACACATACATGCATACATAATGCATATGCATATGCGTACATCCATACATACTTACATGCATACACACACATATGCATACATAATGCATATGCATATGCGTACATACATACATACTTACATGCATACACACACATATGCATGCATAATTCACATGCATACATACACATACATAACGCATATGCATACATAATGCACATGCATACATACACATACATAATGCATACACACACATATGCATACATAATGCATACACACACATACACACACATATGCATACATACACTCATAGACACATACACACATAGACACATACACACACATAGACACATACACACACATAAACACATACACACTCATAGACACACACACATACACATAGACATGCACACACATACACACACATACACACATAGACACATACACACATAATGATGCATTCACACACATACACATGCATACACACATAGACACACATAAACACACACACACATCCAAACATACACACTCATAGACACACATAATGATGCATTTACACACATACACATGCATACACACATAGACACACATATACACACACACATCCAAACATACACACTCATAGACACACATTCATACACACACACATCCAAACATACACACTCATAGACACACACACATACACATAGATGCGCACACACATACACACACATATACACACACACACACATAGACACATACACACATAATGATGCATTCACACACATACACATGCATACACACATAGACACACATATATACACACACATACACACATACACACACATATATGCATACACACACACACATAGAGAGAGACATACACACACATACACATACATGCATACATATGCATACATAATGCATATGCATACATACACATACATAATGCATACACACACATATGCATACATAATGCATACACACACATACACAAACCTATGCATACATACATGCATACACATACACACATAGACACATACACATATAGACACATACACACACATAAACACATACACACTCATAGACGCGTAGCGACACATACACATAGACACACACACATACACACACACATACACACACATATACACAAACACATACACACATAGACACATACACACATAATGATGCATATACACACATACACATGCATACATACATGCATACACATACACACATAGACACATACACACACATAGACACATACACACATAAACACGTACACACTCATAGATACACACACATACACATAGACACGCACACATACACACACATATACACACACATGCACACATAGACACATAGACACATAGACACATAGACACATAGACACATACACATGCATACACACATACAGACACATATACACACGCATACACACATACACACATACACACACATATATGCATACACACACACATAGAGAGACATACACACATAAACACATACATGCATACATATGCATACATAATGCATATGCATACATAATGCATATGCATATGCATATGCATACAATGTACATACATACTTACATGCATACATAATGCACATGCATAGATACATACACACACACAGACACATACACACATAGACACATACACACATACACACACATAAACACATACATACTCATAGATACACATGTCACACACATACACATAGACACACACATACACACACATATACACACACATACACACATAATGATGCATACACACACATACACATGCATACACACATACATACACATGTACACACACATTCACACACATATATGCATACACACACATACACATACATGCATACATATTGCATATGCATATGCATACATACATACTTACATGCATACATAATGCACATGCTTACATACACATACATAATGCATACATGCACATATGCATACGTAATGCATACACACACATACACACATATGCATACATAATGCATATGCATATGCATACATACATACTTATATGCATACATAATGCACATGCGTACATACACATACATAATGCATACACACACATATGCATACATAATGCATACACACACATACACACACATACACACATATGCATACATACATGCACACACATACACACATAGACACATACACACACATAGACACATACACACACATAAACACATACACACTCATAGACGCATAGCGACACATACACATAGACACATACACATACACACACACACATATACACACACACACACATACACACATAGACACATACACACATAATACACACATACATATGCATACACACACATATGCATACATACATGCATACACATAGACACACATAGATACATACATACACATAAACACATACACACTCATAGACACACACACATACACATAGACACACACACACACATATACACACACACATACACACATAGATACATACACACATAATGATGCATACACACATACACATGCATACATAGACACACATAATGATGCATACACACACATACATATGCATACACACACATATGCATACATACATGCATACACATACACACATAGACACATACACACACATAGATACATACATATACATAAAAACATACACACTCATAGACACACACACACACACATACACATAGACAACACACACATATACATACACACATAGACACATACACACATAATGATGCATACACACACATACACATGCATACACACACATTTGCATACATACATGCATACACATACACACATACACACATACACACACATAGATACATACATACACATAAACACATACACACTCATAGACACACACACATACACATAGACACACACACACATATACACACACACAAACACACATAGACACTTACACACATAATGATGCATACACACACATACACATGCACACACACATACAAACACATATACACACACACATACACACATATATGCATACACACACATAGAGAGACATACTCACACATACACATACGTGCATATATATACATACATAATGCATATGCATATGCATACATACATACATACATACATGCATACATACACACACACATATACACATACATACACACACACATATACACACACATACACACATAGACACATATACACATAATGATGCATACACACACATACACATGCATACACACATACACACACACATACACGCACATACATACACACACATGCATACATACACATACTTAATGCATACACACTTACATATGTACACGTATATATATTGATTTTTAACCATTTTGTTTTATATGTTAGTTATTATGGATCCCAGTAGAGAGAGAAAGGCGAAACTCACTCTCATAAAAAGTCTTATGAGAGCAAGAGTTCCGTCTGATACTCTAGGGGCCATAATGCATGATTACTCAGAGATGTCTGATGAGGAGCTGGATTATACGATCCAGATGCTTACCCAACGATCAAACGAGGGCTCTTCTACGACTCCACATGCAGGAAGAGAGCTATCTGCTCATAGGTATGTTTTTTTTTTCATAAACTTTTTTAATGATATTATAACACATATTTTTATTTATTTCTATCTATCTATTTTCAGGACACCTATACCACCTCCAAATCGTGATAGCAGAGCAGAGTTGCCTATGAGGACATGCATAGGAACCTTAGGACTAGAGTGCGACATAGAGCCAGAGGGGAACATTGTGTACATAGGGAATGGATTGGAGTTCAAGAGAAGAATGCGGGCACTATGCGACTCTTACCTGTGCTTTGTTCACTTACCGTGGAAGTAAGTAAAAGTTTTACATAGAAATTGAAATAAATATCTTATGTTTTATTTACATTATGTTTTTTATTTTTGTAGTGAGCATGATGAGAGGGATAAAAAATACGTACTTAGTTCACTTGAGATAGAGTTTGGGACAGGATGGTCGCTTAAGTGGTGTCTAAAAGAGATGCGGACACTTATGGCTCATCGTCGCGATAATGGACGGTATGCACTGCTTTTATGTATATATATGTGGATATGAGTATGTGTGTTTATGCATGTATGTATGTATATGAGAGAGAGAGAGTGAGACTATAGGTATAAATACACGCATACACACACATATACATCATACATGCACATTTACACACATATACATATACATGCACATTTATACATACACACACATACATGCACATTTTTACACACACATACACATGCAATGTTACACACATATAATGAATACACATAGACACATGCACATACTCACATACACGTACACATACTCACATACACATACACATGCATAATCATATGTACACACACATAGACTCATATAATCATATTTACATGCATATATACATATACACATGCATATATACACACAAAACACATGCATATGCCCATATAGATACACATACATACACAACACATGCATACGCATAAATAAATAAATAAATAAATAAATCCTATTTCAAAAATCCTAAATTGAAAACACTAATTTCGATATTAGGGTTTTAAAATCCCTAATTTAAAAACTCTAATTCAACCTTTTAGCCATATGTTTGAAGTATATGTACACCTCCGACGTCCTACTAGAGAGATGTCTCTCCTCCCAACCTTATGCCTCTATATATAGCTACTCGAATCAACGAGGATCATAATATATGTAAAGATATATACACATCATGTAGATAGGATACATATATATAAAATGGAGTAGATATATTATGCATCACACATACATGCCTAAATGCACACATAAATATATATATACATACTAACATATTTACATGTACACATTTACACATAGACATATATACATATATACATATATACATGTACACATCACATATACATGCCTACATGCACACATAAACACATATATACATGCATACATATTTACATGTACATATTTACACATAGACACATATACATATATACATGCACACAATTATAAACACTTGCATATATTACATGAATACATGAATATTTTACATAAATGCATATGCATATATACACATATGCATATTTAACACATGTATACATTTATCACACACATGCAAACACATACATATACATGAAATACATATATATGCATACTAACATATGTATACATATAATACACATGAATACACACACATATGCATACATACATGATAAAAATTTGCTCCTCGAAGATAAAGCTATATATAAAATAATTAGGCATACCCCCGAGCTTCATGTTCTAACTTAGAAGAACATGATTTCATCTCTCTAGTAGGATTCATCGTTACTCAAGTTAATAAAAAAATCTATTATCTGATATCCATTCAGAAGCTTCAAGTTATTGATCGATAACTAGAGTAGAATTTACTATCTAATCTGCTCATATGTTTTCATTATTGCCATCATTTTGGTAAGACATCAATATAGTCTCATCTTCATTATCCTTATTTATTTCATTTATTTCTTCTATTGTTAAATCTATGTTCTCATGAATCACATCATCTATTGATGGATTAATATCTATATCTGGTAATTCCTCTTCCTCATCAATAGAATAAGCATGTAGAGAATTATCCTCTTCATCAAAAAGATTAGAATCATTATCACGTATAATAATTCTCATTTCTATTTCAGATGTTGATGTTTCAGTATCTGATGTTGAATCATCAAGAGGACTTTCTTCGATCTCTCTAACAATAAACTGTTCAAACAATGACCTACCTCTAGGTTGCACATGAATGACTTGCCACCAACGATGAGCATTTGGGTTTTTATAAAAAAATGCTTGTTCAATATGCCTAGGAAGAATATATGGTTCTTTAGTAGATCGCATTACCTTGGAAGAATCAATTGCCCAAAACCCAGATAATTCCTTTCTTAATGTGGAATTACTACCTTTATACTCCGCTCGAAACCAATCAACCTTCAAAATGACCTATCAAAATATATAACAACAAAAACCCATTATTAGGTGCTTAAAAAAATAACTAACTCTAAAAAAAATATATAAACTCTTTTCTACCTGTTTGAATGTACGAAATGAAATTTTGTAGATACCAACAATAGTTCCTACGTAACCAAGTTCGCTATCTATAAGGTTCGTGTCTTTTGAGCTAGCACGTGATAGTTGCTTGAAAGAAGCAACAATACTAGAATCCTCTATTTTACGTAAAGACTCAATGGCTTTGATTCTAATATGCTGTCCAAAAGCCCACATATTAGTGAACATTCGAGCCTACAAAATAAATTCAATTAGTAAATAGAAACTAACATACATATATGAAAAAAATAAAATATTATTTTAATAAAATTACCTTTCATTCACAACCTATCATTAACTCTCTTTGCTCATCTGAGATTTCTTCATTATTTGCGTTGGCGCATTGCAAACAACTATATAGCCAATCCGTGAAAGAAGGTATATCTGTAATCTCATTATTATCGAGATTACGTCTAGATCTTTTGTTTTTTCGCCTTTTACTTCGAAGATTTTGAATTTCCTCGTACTCGCTAAGGAATGCTTGCATGCATTCGCTATTATATGCTACAAAAGTAGAAACATCATTTTTTTCTTGAAATGTAAATAAGAATGGAACCCCCTTACCTGATAATACCTCATCTGTTATTTTTGAAGAAGACTCGTTGGTCCATGCACGTGGAGCTTCTTCATGAACTCTTTCAAGGTACTCACTAACGTAATACATGCACTCTTCAAGCATCCAACCCTTTGCCATGGATCCTTCTAGTTTTGCTCTTTGTCGCACATAACCTTTTAGTATTCCCATAAATCGCTCGACCCAAAACATCCATCGAGTGTTGACAACACCTGCAATCTCTATCTCATCTACAAGATGGACTAATAAATGAACCTCAATATCAAAAAATGAAGTAGGAAGTTCTTTTTCCATCAAACATAGTAGCTCTTTGCATTCATATTGTTTTTGTGGGATCGAGTTTTTATCGATCTCTTTGGATGTAATCTACCTATACATATCATAAAAACAATTATAAAGAAGTTAATTAAAAAATAAAAGATATCCAATATTCATACATATTAAATATAAAAGTATCATAATTACCTTATAAGTGATCCAAGACGATAGATCACATCTCGTACTCCTTTCGTTGTACATCCATCGATAACCAAAGGTAAAATATGTTTCAAAAAGTTATGCAAGTCATGGGTCTTTAACCCAGATAAGCTCTTATCATCCATAGTAAACATGTTTTGAAACGATGCTCCATATCATGTAGGAGTCTTAATCAATTGAATTCTATTGTTGATAGTCTGTATCTCTTTTGTTGTAAGTACCCAAGGAGTAGATGCATAAGTCATTTCTTGTCGATGTCTATCAAAAACTGGCCATAACTTTGGTTTGGATTTTTGATCTTTCAAATCATTCCTTGATGCTGTGGTATCTTTTAGTCCAAGAAGATGCTGCCATAGTGAATAACCAATATTTTTGAATATATGCATAGGATCAAGAAGATGACATACTTTTAACTCTTTCCAATACTCCAAAGAATACCATATTGATATGTTCTCTGCGAGTGCCAATTTTCCTTTACCTCTGTTCACATACTCATTATCTGAATCATCACTGAAGATTTCTGCTTCTGGATCTATCAGAGGTCCATCTGTCCATTTTTTATACCAATCCATAGGCGTCATAGGTTTTGGATATTGACCTGTTTCAAGCTTTCCATTAAAATGTATCGCTTCTCTTTTAGATCTTAGTGGATGATCATCAGGCAAGAATCGTCGATGTCGAAGATAAATATTTTTGTTGAGATTCTTACTATAGATTGATCTCAACTAATCACCACAATATGGACAAGCTTTATAACCCTTAGTAGATATTCCTACATCATGGAAAATGATAAGAATATATTTAGATTAAATCATATTTATTTACATGCATATTGAATAAAAAAATTACATCAATACCTGAACAAACACCATATCCAGGAAAATCGTGAATAGTCCAAGCCACAATACCACGAACCGTAATATGTCTTTCATTGATGCTTTTCGATACATGAATGACATTAATACCTCTCCATAACTCTTGAAGATCGTCAATGAGAGGAGGAAGATATACATTCATATCTTTAACTTGTCTTTTGCCTGGGATTAAAAGTGAAAGCATTAAATGTTCCTTTTTAATGCTAAGATATGGCGGAAGATTGTAGTTTATGACTACCACTAGCCATGTTGACCATTTACTAGATTTCATGGAGAATGGATTAACCCCATCTAATGCAACTCCTAACTTTAGATTCTGTGGATTTTGTGCAAATTCAGGCCATGTAGAATCAATATGCTGAAAAGCAACATTATCATGAGGAATTCTGATTATTCCATCAGTACTTTTGTGATCATGTCCCCAAGTCAAAAGCTTTGATAATTCGGGGCTTTGAAACATATGTCTAATCCGTGGAGCCAATGGAAAATGTCTCAATACCTTTTTTGGGATTTTACCTTCTTCACCCTTATATCGAGGAGATTGACATTTGGGACATGTCAAAGAGTCTGCATATTCACCTCTATATAAAATACAATCGTTAGGACATGCATGTATACATTGATAATCTATACCAAGATTATTGATTATCTTCTTCATTTCATCATGTGAGGTAGGAAGAATATTCTGACTTGGTAAAAACTTTTCAGATAATAACCTATAAGTTTATCAAAAAAAGATATATTAAAAAAGGTAAATAAATAAATATACATATATACATGTAGGTTTTTATTCTTACTTTAGATAAGGTAAGAACAAGAACTTGAATTGAATGGACACTTTTTGTCCGCGCATCTTTTAAAACTATTAATGCATCTTTCAAAATATTCGCGCAAAATTTGATTGTTTTGGATGGCAGGATACGATTGTTTGTTTTGGAGGATATGAAGTATGTACCTTCATTGAATGATTTGTCGATTCACACGTGTTCAGTTTGAAAGTGTGAGAAGCAGATTTATAATTGTTATTCAAAGAATTTGGCACTGTTTATAGGCCATACAATGGTGACCTGGATGAATTACATGCACAGAGGTTACTCAAGATAGAGCAAGATTTCTCAGGTATGTAGTAAACCTCTTGCATGTCAATGATGAGCATTTGAACTTTAGGATACAAAGTGGAAATCATGGTGACTTGAGAGGATCACTTTTATACAGCTTATTCAAAGAACTTCAGGTTTATGACATGCAAGAGGCTTACTGCATACCCTAGGAATCCTGCTGGCACTAGTCCATTATAATCAGATTGCTCTATCTTGAGTAATCTCTGTGCATGCGATTCATCCACGTCACCATTGTATGGCCTATAAACAGTGCCAAATTCTTTGAATAACAATTATAACTCCGCTTCTCACACTTTCAAACTAAACATATGTGTGAATCGACAAATCATTCAATGAAGGTACATACTTCATATCCTCCAAAACAAACAATCGTATCCTGCCATCCAAACAATCAAATTTTTTGCGAATATTTTGAAAGATGCATTAATAGTTTTAAAAGATGCGCGGACAAAAAGTGTCCATTCAATTCAAGTTCTTGTTCTTACCTTATCTAAAGTAAGAATAAAAATATTCATGTATTTATATATATATATTTATGCATATATATATATATAAATAGATAGAAAATTGAAAATTATACCTTAATAGTGTCGAAACAGATACATTACTCCATCCAAAACGATTTTGAAGGTTGAGAATAAGTAAGCTCGCACTTAGTCGTGTCAAACGACTTCCTTCATATACATGCTTTAGACATTCCTCTCGAAGATATTTCTCATTTTTAGAAATATCAATGCTCTCACTGTCATTTTGATACCAATCCTCAATAAAATCTGCCATGCCATCATCTTCATCATTGTCACACAAATCTTGTAATTTATCGTCTTTTGAATATAGATCTTTCAACTTTGCATATTGCACAGGATTAGACGTAGCCTCCTCATGGAAGCTTCTGATAAATGAGGTCTTACTAGTAATTGTGAATGCTGTGGACGAATATCATCATCATACATTGGAATCTACACATATAAATAAAACTCATTAGTATTCCATAAATGAATAAAAAGTAAACTTCAAATATAAAATTAAGTATATAACTTATTATATATGGATAGAAAATTTTTATTCTCTCTAGCTAAAAGGTGCTCTTGGAGGTCTACGCCATCCATAATTCACTAATAGTTCATCACCAGCATGTAATGTAGTAATAGCATTTACAACTATGTATCTTGATACATCTCTACTCATGTATGGTGATTCATGACTATTTTTGCGCTCCTCAAATGTGCAATTAGTCCTTGAACTATTATGTAACCCTCGACTACTATTTATTAAACCTGCTATATTTCCATGTGTGTAAGGTCTTCCATCAATATATAATCTTTCATTTTCTGCATGTAAAATCCTTCTACTAGTAAGGGATGCTGTGTTCAAGCATATTCCATAAGTACTCATGCTTTGAACATAACGTGAAAGTCGATGCCAATCTCCCCATCCATATATAGGACCAAAAAATGACATAAGAGTGACTTCAAAGTTCGGAGGCATATACAAATCCTCTACAATAAAGAGACCACGACCAGCATTACTAATAGTTATATCAACAATAATTTGATTTTATATATGGTTTTTAAATAAAATAATGACATTAATATATATAGAAAATACATACCCAAGCATTATCACGTTGACTAGGTGATGGTGCACGCTCAAAAGTACCATACTCTGCCTCATGTTCAATACATTCCAATCGTGGTCTTTGATACGTGCCATAACAAGAGTTACACCAACATATAATATGCTCTTCATAGTAAAATTCATCATAATTCCTATCGGAGGACACATGTGAAGTCGTTGCATGGGTAGGAGGTGGTGGAGTACCCTCTGATTGATCAGAATCTGCACATAATAAGAAACATAAAAAAAAACATAAGTTATGTATCCATCAAATATATTTAAAATCAAATATTTCATATACTTAGAGTATAAAGTCATTGCACGATGAGGAGACGGTGGTGGAGTTCCATCTGATTGATAAGAATCTACAAATAATTGTATTTGATATTAATAATTTGATTATCTACATACACAAAAAATTCACATATACATATTTACACATACACACATATTCACATATACACATTTACACATACACACATATTCACATATACACAACTACACATTATTGTGGGATAAATGCATGTATTTTGTATGAATGAGTGTATATGCATGCATGTGTGTGTACATATATATGTGGTTATGTATATGTGTGTTTATGTTATATGTATGTATATGTGTATATGTATACATATATGCATGCGTATATGTTTGCATGTATATGTGTATGTGGATATGTGTATGTGTATGCGTATGTGTGTGTATATATGTGTATGTATTCTGATTTTTTTTTTGTTTGAGATTAAATTAACAAGAGATATTGTATGGTCGAAAAAAATAAGAGGCGAGCTAACATACCACCTGAGACCTGGCAGTTTTTTCGTAGACAACTACGTTTTCAAGAGTCATTTCCTCAGCAGAAGGTACACAAATTAATAGTTTATATTTATAATTTTGATATATTTTAGTAATTTTTTACATTTAATTTAAGTATTTTTTTCTTGAATAAATAGGCTGCTACAAAGAAGAGAGTGGAGTCGGGCCACACATCGCACCCAAATGGGCCATAATGGTTTTGTAGCTACGTTTGTAAGTATATGTGTTATTGTGAGTATATTTTTTATTTTAGTTAAAATGCAAGCAACTAATGTTTTTTATTTGTTTCATTGCAGCAGAAGGATTATGGCCGATATCCTACGAAACATGAGATCGAGTATGCTACACATTTTGGATATCAGCATTTGCACGAGTATATGTAAGATCATCCTGATGACTTTGTGAGTATTTTTAAATTTTATATAATTATTTTGTTTTTATGAATGGTTTAATTATTTTATTTATTTATGTTTGTTATATGTAATACAGGAGTATTATGGAGAGATGAATATGGATGAGGTGGAGAGACAGATACAGGAGGGACGATCTCGATCGCCATAGGGTGATCATGATGATGAGGATGAGGAAGATCAGAATGATCATGATATTGCTGATGATGATGATGATCATGATGATGATGATTAGGATTTTAGTTGATTATGACATTGGATTATATGTATTTACATTGATATATATATATATATATATATATATATATATATATATATATATATATATATATATATATATATATATATATATATATATATATATATATATTTATCTATATATTTTTCATTTCAGTTATGTTTTGAATTGTGTGTATGGTATTAAGTAATGAAGAGTTTTGTTCTATTCATTGTTATTATTGTTTATATTAAGCATGTGTTTTAATACTTTAATTATGTATGTGTGTATATGTATGTATGTGCATGTGTATGTGTGTGTATGTGTATGTATGTGCATGTGCATGTATAAGTGTATATGTGTGTATGAGTATGTGCATATGCATGTGTATGTACGTATGTGTATATGTATATGCATGTATATGTATAACTCTATGTGTATATGTGTGTATGTGCATGTATATGTGTATATGTAGGTATGTGCATGTGTGTGCATGTGTATATGTGTTTTAATACTTTAATTATATAATTCATTCATATGTGTGTACTTAAGTGTATATGTATGTGTGTGTATATGTATGTATGTGCATGTGTATGTGTGTGTATATGTATGTATGTGCATGTGCATGTATACATGTATAAGAGTGTATGAGTATGTGCATGTGCATGTGTATGTGTGTGTATATGTATATGCATGTATATGTATAACTCTATGTGTATGTGTGTGTATGTGCATGTATATGTGTATATGTAGGTATGTGCATGTGTGTGTGCATGTGTATATGTGTTTTAATACTTTAATTATATAATTCATTCATATGTGTGTACCTAAGTGTATATGTATGTGTGTGTATATGTATGTATGTGCACGTGTATGTGTGTGTATATGTATGTATGTGGATGTGCATGTATAAGTGTATATGTGTGTATCAATATGTGCATGTTCTTGTGTATGTGTGTGTATATGTATATGCATGTATATGTATAACTCTATGTGTATGTGTGTGTATGTGCATGTATATGTGTATATGTAGGTATATGCATGTGTGTGTGCATGTGTATATGTGTTTTAATACTTTAATTATATAATTCATTCATATGTGTGTACCTAAGAGTATATGTATGTGTGTGTATATGTATGTATGTGCATGTATGTGTGTGTATATGTATGTATGTGCATGTGCATGTATAAATGTATATGTGTGTATGAGTATGTGCATGTTCTTGTGTATGTGTGTGTACATGTATATGCATGTATATGTATGTGTGTGTATATGTATATGCATGTATATGTATATGTGTGTATATGTATATGTATATATGTGTATATGTATATGTATATGCATGTGTATATGTATGAAATATGCATGTGTATGTGGATGCATTTCCATTTGCATCCATGTGCATGCATGTGAATGCGCATGCATGTGGATGTGCATATACATGTATTTGCATATATGTTAATGTGTGTATGTGTGTGTGTATATATATATATATATATATATATATATATATATATATATATATATATATATATATATATATATATATATATATATATATATATATGCAATAATGCATGCATGTAAGTCTTTTTATGTGGTTGTAGGAATGTTTGTGCAGATGCATGTGTATATGTGTGTATGTGCATGTGTATATATGTATATGTGTGAAAGTGCATCTACATAAGTGCATATCAATAAGTGTGAGTATTCTATGTAATGAAAATAACACAATTCAAATGATCTAGAAAGAATAGAAATTGTACTTACAATTGTTAGCCATACTTTTTGCTTGGTTAGCTTCTTGAATAACCTGCAATAAAGAGAGAGAGAGAGAGAGAGAGAGAGAGATCTAGAGAGAGAGAGAGAATTCAAAGAGAGAAAGATGTAGAAAGAGAGAAACAGAGACAGAGGGAGACAATAAGAGAGAGCTTAGGCAAAACAACAATTCTGCATATACTTGCTTCAGCTCGTAAGCGCAGCGCAATTGCGAACGTTGGAGAGCTCTTCGATCGGATGCGTGAAAATGCCGATCGTAGAGCCTCCAACATTTTAATTTTTGTCCGTCAATAGACCATCGTGTAAGCGATGCTATTCGTCGTCGTATAAGCGACATCTTTTAGCATCACTTATGCGATGGCAAGCATCGTCGCTTATGCAACGGCAAGCATCGGTGCCTATGCGACGCAAAAAAGCGTCGCTTATGCGACGTATTTAAATAGCGTCGTTTTAGCGACGTTGTATGGGAGCGTCGCAATCCCGTCGCATCACAAGTCGCAAAAACCGTCATGTTATGCGTCGTTTAATTGACGGTCCATGCGCGACGCTAATTACGATGCATGTTGCAATTTTATAGCGACGAAATTCTGTCCCCTTAACCGTCGCTATACGCGCGTATTCCTCGTAGTGAAGTATACGTGGACCAACCACAAGGATATGAAGATTCAAAGCACCCATAATATGTTTACAGATTGCAAAAGGCTTTGTATGGACTTAAACAAGCCCCTCGTGCTTGGCATGCAAGGATTGCTGACTAGTTAACCACCATTGGATTTTCTATGTGTGATGCAGATCATTCATTATATGCAGGGAAGTGTGATGATGGCATCAAAAGTCTGGCTATTTATGTTGATGAATTGATTGTAGGAGGTGACAATGAAGCAAACATTAAAGAGGTAAAGCAACTCCGTATGCAAGAATTTGACATGAAAGATCTTGGTGTGTTGTGTTATTTCTTGGGCATTATGTTTATACATATAGAAACAGGTATATGGATGTCACAAAGGCAATATGCCTTGAGTATGCTGCAAAAGTATGGTATGGTTGATTGTAAGACAATTTCTATGCCATTAGATCAGAATTTGAAATTTGGATACTACATAAGGTGAAGCATTGGAAAATGCTACTATGTACAAGAAAATTATGGGAAGTTTGATATAACTCACGATTACAAGGCCTGATCTAAGCTACACTATTGGACTTGGAAGTCAATTTATGCAAGTTTCCAGGAAGCCAAATTTAGATGCTTAGAGGTGCATTCTACATTATGTGGGTGATACTTTGGATTATGCATTGTTTTATGAAGCTGGTGTAAATTTGCACGTTCATGGATACACCGATGCAAAATGGGCTAGTGGTATTCTACATAGAAGATCTACTAGTGGATTTGTATTCTCACTTGGGAGTGCAACTATTACATGGAGCACAAAGAAGCAACCCATTGTTGCTTTATCGAGTATAAAGGCTGAGTATAGAGGTGCTGCAATGGAAGCATGTGAAGCATCATGGTTAGAGATGCTAGTTATAGATTTAGGTGTGGAAGTGCAAAAGTCGAGCATCATCTATTGTGATAATTTAAGCAGCATTCAATTAGCACAAAATCCTTTTTTTCATGCTAGAACAAAGAATATCGAGGTACATATCATTTCATTAGAGAGAAGGTATTAGTAGGCGATATTGATCTTGTCTATGTGAGGATAGATGAGCAAGTTGCTAATATTTTCACTAAAGCACTTGGAGCAGAGAAGCTGAAGAAGTTTTGGAAGATGCTTGGATTAGAGAACATGATGTTGAGCTTGACAGGGAGTGTCAACATGTGATGATCCAAGATGACACGAATCCCTTTTTCATTTCTCTGACATGTATATTGGTCACACCGATATATGTCAAGGATAGTTCATTGAGCTTTACTAAGATTTATCTACCAAGAGTGATGGCCCATTTGTTTCTTGCTAGCTCACTCATTCATGGACATTAGGATTTTCCTTATGTACTGATCTTTATATATTGCACGAGTTGTATGATTGTTGCACGTCATTGTTGTACATTCCTTTTATGTAACAAAAGAAGAAGAAGAAGATCATTTTCTTCCTTGCCTCAATATGTGTGTGTGATCCTTTTGAGTGCGAGAGTGTGTGAGTGAGCTCTCTTTCTTATCTCCTTCCTCATGACATAAATGAGCTCAAATCAAAATTTCAACATGATATAGGAAAGATGTTTTGAGGTATGAATGACCCAAAGTATACTCATTAACTTTCCTTTGATCCTAAGACTGCAATTGAAAGGGTGTCAAGGATGCCTTAAAGAAAGCCACGACTTGCTCTAATACCAAACGTGAGGGAAAAAAATAAACTCTGCATGGGCCTTTTGGATTAAGGAGTGATTAGTGATGGACCAATGAGAGGAGGGTGATGGACACAGTCTATAGCCTATAAATCACTAGGCTGAAGGGGGATGAGGGGAAAGGATTCCCCTATGTTCAGGTTTTGCCTCTATTGAGAGAAAGGAATCTCGTAACTTACCTGAGCCCAAAAATTCAAAAATTTTAGAAAGTTATAAAACTCATCATAACACCATTTAATGGCCTCCCAACCACTTTTTAGGATCAAAAGTGCTATTTTTGACTCCTAAATCAAAATTCGTGCATGAACTCACCTGAAAAAAGTGACTTTTTAAAAAATAACTCAAAATACAACTTTGTCCCTCCAAAACCTCACATTTTCATACCCAGCTCCCAAAAAGTCATCTCTTTCCACTACTTTCTCTCCCTAACACACCATTGCAGCTCTTGTGTCTCCATTTCTTTCTCTGTGCATCTTCTTCTTTGAATTCCTACTGTCACTTCCATAGCCTGAACTCCAATGGAGAAACCTAAATCTCATAGATGTCCAAAGGATGAGGTTATCGCGATAAAATGTCACAATATCAAGGCTATAGAAGGAATTTGGTTAGGACATGAGTTTTGCAAAGGTGCATGGGTGTACATGCAACCCTCTGGTGTTGGTCCTCATCATGTAAGAGATCGTGGAAACTTGGATCTTCATTGGAAAGGGAAGTTATAAGGCTTCAGAAAGCTCAAAAATGTTGAAATTGTTGCCATTGTACATGTTTTCACAATTTCAAGCATGAAATTGGAAAAATCAAACAAAATGAGATATCTTATCAATTGTAAGTATTCAATGACTTTTGTTCAAATTTTTAATATACCTTGTTAAGTTGTGTAATTTTTTGTTGTAGACATATTTCCTTCTACCTAGGTGGAAGAACAACCACTTCATAGTCTTATAGGTACTTTCCAAGCATTGCATGCAGATGTTGGGTCGATAGTCTTTCCACAAGCCCGTCCTGCTTAGCTATTATGTGAGAGAGTTTTCTTTTATACACATACATATGTTGTACCCTCTTGTTGAAGGCAAGGAAATCTGGAGAAATAAAATAAGAATAAAAAGAAAAAGACGACTATGCGGAGATTTAAAAAAGGACATGTCGCAAGAAAAGGGGAAGTTATAAGAAAGGAGTTAGCAACAACCGTAAGAAGAAGAGGGAGAAGGTAGACGAAGACACGACAACAGGAAGAGGAGGAAAGGTACGAGAAGTAAAGATGCAATGATCAGAAGAGAGACGAGGGTGCAAGAAGTGAAGGTGCGTCAACTGTGAGAAGAAGTAAAAGAAGAAGGAGTTCCTTTGTCAGAACCGGAAAAGATCAGGTTCTACAAGAAAAACCAGTATGCAGATAATGATTGAATGAAAATCTTTGCGGCTTAATCAAACTCTCTTAATGAAGTTCTAATCTTTACAAAACAACAATTTGTATTTGTGGTGTTACGTTTACCAATGAATGATCAACTAAAAAGCCCGCGCAGCAATACTATAGTGTTGAAAAATCTCCTATTTTCGGTCAAGTCTATTTGAGTGACTCAGACTGTACTGTTTCAGAGTGCACTGACTTGAAAATTTATGTGAGTACAAAAGGAAACCTGTGAATCTTTTGCAAATGTAAAGTGTAGCAAGACTGTGTAACTTCTGAATTAGCAGAAAACTATCTGAATAAACGTTTCTGGTGATATTCCAGTGATATTCCGGTGACATTTCGGTGACTTTTTGAGACGTTTCCGGTGGAATATCTGGGGAAGTAAGGATCAGTGCACAATGGGAAAGATTAGTAAATCTGATTTTGCTAGTTAGACGATGTTGTGTTGAACCATAGAACCCTCAACACAATTGGCGATCCTACTGTACGGCTGAAGCAGCCTCAAGAAATGAATGAGGGGCAGGTGAAATCGCTTTAGTAAAGTATATTTTACGAGGGCACAGGCAAGAGCAGCGAACGTGGAGACATCCTCAGATTTTTACGAGTGGTACGAGGCCCAGGAGCAGGAAGCGCTGGGCACTGATGACGAACAGGGGGGAAACAGGTGTAGTAGAGGCAAGGTTAGTGGGCGGCATACTTGGCACGTTATTCCTCATAGAAACAGCTGTAGGGGTAAGAAGACGACTCCAGTTTGACCCACTTGCAGGGGCGACCGGTCACAGAACTAGGCGCACACCTCAACCACAGCGAATGGCACAACCACCTCCAAATCCCAAAGTCAAGGCCGCTCATTTCAGTGGAACCTCTAAGGAAGATGCTGATTGCCATGTAGCTCAATTCGAAATCAAATGGACAGCGAATGGATATCCAGCTATCTATGGTGATGATATTAAACTTCAACAGTTTGCAGCCACGTTGGAAGGACGAGCTATGAGCTGGTTCAGTCAATATGGCATTACCCATTTTGCTACGTATGATGATTTAAAAATCGCATTCTTGCAACGGTTTCGAAAGGAAAAGACGCCTTCCGATGTATTAAGGAAGTTGCGGGCTATCAGACAAAAGACCATGCTAGTGGAAGACTATGCTCAGAAGTTTAGGACTTTAATGGACAGGCTGCAAGGTAATGAACGAGCTACTGATGAGATGTTGGCAGGATTTTTTTTTGAAAGGATTAAGGAGCACCATAAGACATGCGGTGGCCAGTGTGGACATTGCGAATGGTTTTGATGTCTTAGTATTAGCAGTAGCGTGTGTTGAAAGAAGGTTTGGACGAGCAAAAAAGAAGTAGTCTGATTCTGGTTCAGAGGTTGAATCGGATTCAGAAATAGAGTCGGGTAAGAGTTCCGATGATTCTGATACTGATGATTATGATGATGAAATAGTGAAGACAAAGCATCGTAAGCATAAAGCTAAACACCGTAAAGAGGAGGAATGGATTCGTAAGTTAAAGAAACATGGATATTCTATACTGGCTCCAAAGGAAACACGATTTTGTGATATCTGTGACAAAGAGGGACATACAACAACTCAGTGTTGGTATAACCCTAAGCATAGAGGGCAAAGTTCTCGGCCAAACAATCGAAATCTAAATGATGTGGCGGCCAATCAGGCTATTCCTATCCAAGGGCGAGGTAACTTCTAGAGACAGCAACAGGTAAGACCCCCATGGAGAGATCAAGGAAATCAGCAAGGAAATAACCAACAAGGCAATCACCAAGGTCGACCACCGAGGGTAATGCCTTGTGGGTATTGTTCAGCTCCTGATCATTGGATAGGGCCGAATTGCCCTTTGTGGGTAAAGCATCGTGAGGAAAGAGGTATACCTGTCATTCGGTATAACCAGCATAATCAACAGGGAGAACATCAACAACAGGGGCAGCATGCGGCTCAAGCAAATGCCATGCTGATTGAATGGCATGAACAAGCGGATAGGACCCATGATGCACCCGATACATCGGCTCGAATGCATGGTAACAACCAATGGCAATGTGAGGGTAAGCAATGTGGGAAAAATAACGAGGTTGAAGTGTTGGCGGTCACTAGATCAAAAAATAAAGGCCCTATTGATTGGCACGAACAAAAGCAAATTCGAGATAAGGTTTTGAAGCAGGTGCGAGACGAGCCTGCTACTCTGGTGAAGGGTGACGACTAGATCGAGAGACAACAGAGTGTGAAGTTGGTACCGCCCATGATGGAGCAGGATAAGGCTCAGGGTCAACAAGACTTGGCAAATGACTGGTTTGATGACATCATTAGTGCACCGTTACCGTTGTCTTTGGATCAACTATTATCTTTGGTACTTGTCTTTCGCGAAAAATTATTGAGAAAGCTACTTGGAAATTAGACCGCGCCCGAGAGTAGGACGATCCCTTCAATTTTGGCCAACAGTATTGATCCAGCAGATGTGGATTTTGTCGTACCAGTAATTCAGGTGCAGTACAATCAGCGGAGCTTTGCCGAAGTATTGCTAGATGGCGGATCAGGGGTAAACATATTACCTGAACATATTTTTATTGAAATGGGAAGAGGGGCATTGGCTCCAGCACCTTTTCAGGTCAAGATGGCCGATCAAACACGAGTACAGCCTGTTGGCATTTTGAAGCGACAACGAATTATAATTTCTAGCATGACATTCATGGTCAATTTTATAGTTATCTGAATGTCGGAGTCAGCGTACCCGTATGAAATGTTGTTAGGAAGACCTTGGTTTCGGCTTGCTAAAATTAAGCAGGATTGGGGCTTGAATGTAGTAATGATTACCAAGGGTAAAAAGCAAGTAACAATTCCCATGCGTGGGTGGAAAAATATGCCGGTATAGGAAAAACCATTGATGGCTCAGACTATTAATTTGGGCAGATGAGATTGAAGATGATGAAGAGGAAAAGTTTTTGCAGGCAAACCCGACGGTGGTGCCGGTATTAGAAGTTGATGTGGAAAGAGTAATAAGTAAGGATTATAGTGGTGGGCCAAACGTAGAGAGTCACTTCCCGGGGAACAGGTGGCAGATGCCTAGTTGCAAAAATTTTTTTGATCAATGTATGAATGTTCCAGTGCAACCGCAGATGGAACAACAAGAGGATGAGATAATTTTGCGAACGAAAAGGATTTATGATCAAAAGTATGCAGGTTCTGTGCGGGTGAAGGAGGAAGAGCTTCAAGAGGTTAATTTAGGAACCGAAGCTGAACCCAAGATGGTGCGGATTGGTAAAACATTGGAAGGAAAGTTTAAGGAGGCTCTTATTTTCTTGCTTAAAGAGTATGTGGATGTATTTGCTTGGGATTATACTCAAGTAAAAGGTATAGATCCGCAGTTGCATCAACATAGGATTAATCTGAAGGCGGATGCAGTACCTGTGGCACAGCAAAGATATAGAATGAATCCTAATTTTGCTAAACAAGTGAAGGAAGAGATTGATAAGTTGTTGGCAGTCGGATTTATCAAGCCAGTGAATCAGGTGACTTGGTTATCTCCTATTATAGTGGTCCCTAAAAAGAACGGGAAGCTCAGAATTTGTGTTGATTACCGAAAGCTAAATGCGGCAACGGTTACAGACCCATTTCTTATGCCGTTTTGTGATGCAGTATTGGATGCAATTGCAGGCCATGAAATGTATAATTTCTTGTATGGATTTTCTGGTTATAATCAGATCACTGTGGCTGAGGAGGATCAGCATAAAACAGCATTTATTACCGAATTTGGTGCTTATGTGTTTACCGTAATGAGTTTTGGTTTGAAGAATGGACCCCCATCATTCAATTATGTGGCGCATAAAGTGTTTGAGCCTTATCTTCACGACTTCATGCAGGTATTTGTCGACGACTTTTCAGTCTTCGGTGAGATGATTAAGCACTTACTACACCTGAAAGCATGTTTTGAAAGATGTCGGCAGTTTAGGATGGATTGAATCCATTTGAAAGTGTGATTGCGGTACGAAGTGGGATTTTATTGGGCCATGTTATCTCACACGCAGGAATGGCTATTGACGTTAAGAAAATTGAAGCTATCAGTACAGCTAAAGCACCAACCAACGTTAAAGAAGTAATGCGGTTTGTAGGCCAAATTAAGTGGCATTCCCAGTACTTAAGATATTTAGCAAACATTTCCTCACCACTGACGCATTTGACCAAGAAGGATGTTCCGTTTATATGGGCAGAAGCTCAAGAGAAGGCCTTTCAGTTATTAAAAAAGATGGTGTCGGTAACACCTATTTTGCAACCACCCGATTGTTCAATGCCGTTTCACATATTCGTTGATGCATTGGATGTGGCCGTAGGAGCAGTTTTGATGCAGCAGAAAGATAAAGGATGGTATAGACCTGTTTATTATGCTAGCAGGGTATTGGCTGCGGCTGAACGAAATTATCCAGTGATTGAAAAAGAAGCTTTGGCGATGGTGTATGCCCTTAACAAGTTTCGGCATTACTTGCTGGGCCATAAAGTGATTTTTCATGTGGATCATTAGGCTCTGGTTTATTTAATCAAGAAGCCCTTATTAACAAGCCGATTAACCAGATGGATGCTTTTGTTACAGGAATTCAATTTTGTAATTGTGAATACCCCACGGAAAGAGCATGCGATGGCAGATTATTTTAGTCGATTGGAATCAAGAGAAACACCCACTAGTTTACTTGATGTATTTCCGGATGCTGAATTGTTTACGGCGCAAGCAGTCGAGACAGATTCGTGGTATGATCAGTTCCTAATTTTCCTAACAGAAGGGGTATTACCACAGCATTTTACACCTAATCAGAGAAGGAAGTTTGCTCTTAAAAGTAGGTCGTATTTGGTGATAGCAGGGGCATTATACAAGAAGGGCGTGGATCAGGTTATCAGGAGATGCATACCAGACATTGAACAATTAGCTGTTTTACATGAAGCACATTCCGGTTCAGCAAGAGGACATTTGTCAGACAATATTACCGGAAAGAAAGTATTACAGGCGGGGTTATGGTGGCCGACGGTGTTAAAAGATGCACATGAGTATGTTAAAGGATGTGTGATTTGCCAAAAGTTAGGCCAACCTACTAATTCTGATCGTATGACTAATCATCCGGTATTACCGCTGGATCCTTTTCAAAAATGGGGCATGGATTTTGTGGGACCTATTAAACCTACTACTCAGCGGGGTAATAGCTATATATTGGTGGCGACAGATTATTGTACGAAATGGGTGGAAGCAGTAGCACTAAAGATAACAAGGCAGCAAGTGTGACCAAATTTCTTTATCGTAATATTATGACCAGATTTGGGTGTCCGATTGAGTTAGTGAGCGACCGAGGTACTCATTTCCTGAATGAGGTGATTTCAGAATTAACAAGACCATCAAATAGTGCATAAAAAGACTACAGCCTATCATCCTCAAGCGAATGGGCAGGCTGAAAGCACGAATAAAACTTTAATGCATATTCTCAAAAAGTTGGTACATGAAAATCAGAAAAAGTGGGATTTGTTTCTTGACTCAGCCTTGTGGTCATTCAGAAGAGCATTTAAAGTGACAACAGGTATGACACCTTTTCGGTTGGTATATGGATTGGAGGCAGTAGTACCCATGGAGTTTGTAGTTCCAAGTTTGAGGGTTACGACAGAAAAGATGTCGCCTGAAGTCTCAGTTAAACACAGGAGTAAATACCTTTTACAGATGGAGGAGGATCGTTTGATAAGTGCATATATTACGGAAGTGATTCAAAGGCGGAGACAAGCCTGGGTAAATAAGAATGTGAAGTTTAAGATATTCAAAGAAGGCGATTGGGTGATGGTGTATAATTCTAAGCTAGGACCCCATCCAGGAAAGCTCACATTGAGATATAGGGGCCCATATCAGATTGTCCAAGATTTGGGTCAAGGCACTTTTCGTGTGGCAGATGTGTTTGGCACATGGTTGGACAAGCCAATAAATGGATTTCGGTTGAAATTATTTCAAGGGAAACCACCACATTTGGACTGGTTATCTGCTAATGTGGTGCAAGTTGTACGTCGCTCAGAACAACACATCAGCAATGTTTGTGATCATCGCAGTAACAAAGTGTATTTTTCTACATTTTTATCGGTGGTACAGTGTTTTTTGACCTCGTGTTGGTCTAAAACTACATTATGGTTTACAGTTGCAGTTCAACAATGCGTTATCGGTTAGCTTAGGGTCAATGATGAATAATGAAGCATTGTTGAATCAGGGTAGACAAGCTAAGGAATATGTTGGGTCTGCAAATAATGATGTGTTCGAAATGAGTATGCCTTGTATTCCGAGTCAGCAGATCCATAAGAGGCAGAGGCATCGAGGAGAATATGAAGATGAAGTTAGTAGTCGACCAATGATTATCTTGCAAAGTATAATCTATCAGAACTGTATGGTTAAAAGTTTTTGCACTATACAATGCAGTATTGAGAAGATAAAATATCTATTTCATCTTCTTGAGGCAAGAATGAGTGTTCTATTTCATGATTCTTCTGGCATGTGTGGAAGTTTCGTTCAACGGGTTATTGATAAGTGGGGCAATCGATTGTGGAAGATTTTTATGATAACCCACACTACAAGATTATTGAGTCGCATGAAGTGTTATGCGCGTAAGTACGTTTATCATTACAGAAAGTGGAAGTTCAAGCATTCGCACTTGTGGAACAAATATTTTTGGTTCTACATAAAGGCTTCCAGGCTAATATCTTTTTCATCATTTTCTGTATTAGTGCTTGAATTAGGAGTCATGAGAGGGTGTATGAGAAAGAGAGAAGTGACAGTGAGAAGGGAGGAAACCACATTGGACGAGAGTGATAGCTCATTACAAGGGGAAGATGAAGATGCAATTTCAACACCATCTATAAAGACTAAGGGTGTGCATACATTTATGGGGTCATTCACAGATTTTAAAGTAGAAGTAGACACACAGTCTGATCTGCAGAAGAAGTGGCTCAGAAGAATTGGATTATTACAGTTTTCTATGTTGCCATGGGAACGTTGGAGATGCAATTATGAGGTAAAGAGTCAGTTGGAGATTATGCGGAAAATGACGGGTCAGCTCTCCTTTCAGGTAAAATTTTCACCAGAATTAGTTGTAGAAGTATTTCAATTGCCTATATACGATGATGTTGTAGTTCCCAAATGTTCGGAGGAGGTTTTGAAGAAAGACTTTGGACCCCAAGAAGGAAGACGGCAGTACTATATGATGAGGAATGTAAGCTATAATTGAAGGGAACAACTAAAATGGTATTTGGAAAGATTATGTTTTATCATTAAATATGATTCTATGTCTAGGGAGAATTTCGCACCTTTGGCCTATGCAGAGGCAGGAGAAAAGGTGAGTTGGGCTCATTGGATGTATGATCACTTACAGAGTGAGATTTTCGTTGGGGATAGGCGTAAGACGCAAACAAATAGTCGATTATCAGCATATTTAGCTGCTTTATTCAAATTTGTGCAGTTCGTTGAAGATCAGAAGATAATGTGGCCAAAGCAGATCAAATTTTGTGGTCATCAAGCAATGAGTAAACAGCAGGAACAGTTAGAAGTGAGACCGGTAAGGAATAGACATTCACAGACTTTTGAAGATTTTCTTTGCGCTGGTGATATGGCACAAGAAAGGAACCAGGTTAGTCAAATCATTGAGTCTGATATATATGAAGCAAAGATACAGGAAGATATTTTGCTGACAGTGCCAGATAGTATTGAGGATCCGAAAGCATTCGGAACTACTTTTAGGTTGTCTAGGAAAAGAAGAGTGGAAGAGCAATTACAGGCTAAAGGCGAAAAAATGTTGAAAGATGATAATATTCCAGATTATGATGTGTCACAGATGACG
The DNA here is from genome assembly GCA_020310875.1 of Ceratopteris richardii. Lineage (NCBI taxonomy): Eukaryota > Viridiplantae > Streptophyta > Polypodiopsida > Polypodiales > Pteridaceae > Ceratopteris > Ceratopteris richardii. Next base: position 134,058,848 of record CM035433.1, read on the forward strand.
AAGAAGTTGCAAGAAGTGTCGGATTTTTTAGTTTTTCAGGAGAAAAAATTGTTTCGGCATGAACAGACTAAAATATTTATTAATAAGACTAATTATCAGTCTTTGCAGGAGAAGATTAAAGAACTTTAGGATGCATTGGATAAGAAGGAATGTATGTTGGATGAGTTGCAGCATGATACGAAGCAATCGGTGGTAGAATTGGCTAGTACAAAGAAGCCTATTCAGGAATTTGAAGAATGGCAGATGACTGTACAAACACAGATTCAAAAAGAAATGATGAATTTTTCAGCGGTAAATGCCACATTGCAGGCAGAACAGGTAGTTCTTGAGTCGAGAATAAAAGTGTTGCAGGAATTACAAGAGCAAATATTAAAAGAGGAAGGTGTGCAGTTAGATGCTGTGTTAATGACGAAGATGGACATAGGAGAAGTGAAGCAACATCTGCATAAATATGTTTAGCACATGTGGAGTGTTTTTCAAAGTCGTTGGTTAGGTATGATTAAGATGCAATATGCACACGTGCAGACAAGTTTTGTTTCCAAACATGAAACATATTTAGTATGTATAATTTCAAAACAGCAAAAGCAGATTGAAGAACAGACACAGATAATTGCAAAAATGCAGAAACAGTTATTGAAAGAGAAACTAGAAGAAAAGGTGGAGATATTTGATGCAAATGTTCCAGAAAAGCAGGATGGTGCAGAAGAAGATATTGATAAGTTGAAGAGTTAGAAGTACAAGAAGAGCAGATTTCCAAACAGTCACGAGAGATATATGATCAAGGGATTGTGAAATTCGAGTTTAATTTTTGACAAAATTACCCACCGGGCTGTGCCAGGTGTTGAAGGCAGCGAAATCTGGAGAAATAAAATAAGAATAAAAAGAAAAAGACGACTATACGGAGATTTAAAAAAGGACGTGTCGCAAGAAAAGGGAAGATATAAGAAAGGAGTTAGCAACAACCGTAAGAAGAAGAGGGAGAAGGTAGACGAAGACGCGACAACAGGAAGAGGAGGAAAGGTACGAGAAGTAAAGACGCAATGATCAGAAGAGAGACGAGGGTGCAAGAAGTGAAGGTGCGTCAACTGTGAGAAGAAGTAAAAGAAGAAGGAGTTCCTTTGTCAGAACCGAAAAAGATCAGGTTCTACAGGAAAAACCAATATGCAGATAATGATTGAATGAAAATCTTTGCGGCTTAATCAAACTCTCTTAATGAAGTTCTAATCTTTACAAAACAACAATCTGTATTTGTGGTGTTACGTTTACCAATGAATGATCAACTAAAAAGCCTGCGCAGCAATACTATAGTGTTGAAAAATCTCCTATTTTCGGTCAAGTCTATTTGAGTGACTCATACTGTACTATTTCAGAGTGCACTGACTTGAAAATTTATGTGAGTACAAAAGGAAACCTGTGAATCTTTTGCAAATGTAAAGTGTAGCAAGACTGTGTAACTTCTGAATTAGCAGAAAACTATCTGAATAAACGTTTCCGATGATATTCCAGTGATATTTTGGTGATATTCCGGTGAAATTTCGGTGACTTTTTGAGACATTTCCGGTGGAATATATGGGGAAGTAAGGATCAGTGCACAATGGGAAAGATTGGTAAATCTGATTTTGCTAGTTAGACGATGTTGTGTTGAACCGTAGAACCCTCAACACCTCTTCATAAAATGATTTTGGCAGGTTAGAGGTGATTAAGGTAGATTCTCTTTTATCTATTGTCTAGAGTCCCTGATCTAGAAAAAACAATTCAGTTGAACTCTGATGTGCTCGAGGAAATCATAGAGTTCCTTAAGTACTACATCTTGCGTTACTCTATAGAAATACCACCTTATGAGGGTAAATGGTTCCCATGTGACCTTTTACTCTACATACACAAAGGCGATGAAGCCTTCATGAAGCACCTTAAGTGCTTCATGGCAATTGCTGAAAATGCAGGGCACTTATTAGATGACTCTGTGCCATTAATAAAGAAACTTAACAAAAAGAAGAGGATGGGTACAAAGTACCTTTCCTATATTGCAACTACATATTTTATCATCAATGAGGAGCCCAAACCTACACCCATCGATCTCCCCAACTTTTGAGAGGGAGCTTTGTTAAGGAAAAGAATGAGCCTCAACTAGAGGCCATAAATGTTGCAAAAGAAAGCATTACAATCCACCGAGACTTCCCTGGTGGTGTTGAGAACAAACTACGTGACCTATCAAGCATGGAGGAGGGTCCCCCTTCAAATCTAAACCCCTCTAAGCCCACATTACCAGAGGTGGAAATTGAATATCTCTCCATCATCGTTGTGGATGGAGAGGAATTCGTTTTTCTTCATGATATTGAGAAGGCATTCAGTCTACGTCTGGACGAATGCCGGAGTATTTTCTCCACAATGTCAGATGTTCCGCTTGAAAACGCATCTGATATACTTGAAAAGAAGGCTATCCCTTTTGGAGATTCTGTGGCAGACACCATAAGAATGGTCTGTGCAAATATCTTAAAAGGATGAAAACAATTATACTATCGAGGAGGAGTTCAGGCAGCGCGGGAGAGGATAATGAAGCAGAAAGTTCCTACATCCCCCGTAGCAGAGCAGAGTGGCATGGCCCACTCTAGGATTGATTAGACAAGCTTCATGATGGTCAAGAAGCAATTGATCTGGACAAGTTCGCGGCAAGATCCGGTGGGGATTGAGCTTCTCATGGAAGTGGTTCATCCTTGGCAAACTACATCAGAAAGTTGCCAAAGGATGATTTTGTGATCATACATAGAGACTACAGTCCGGATGGGCACTTCATGACTTGGTGCTTGAAGGCCCTAAGCAAACTTTTATGTCTATGTACAATTACCCAAGGCAATAATTGTGTCATTTTGGTTAGGAAATCCTTAGTTGTAACTACTTTAGGACTTAACTTTAGAGAAAAAGTACTAGGGCAAATAGATATTGCCATGGGTCTAGGAATGCAAGACCCCCATGTAATATCAAGGTCTGTATTGAATTACCAGCTACCTCAATCTCTCCAAAGCAGAAAGAAACTTGTTGAGAAATTGAAGGCAACTGAGAAATGATGTAAATATTTGGATAATACAAACTTTTGTTTTTCCTATTTTGTCTTGTCTTGTGTATGAAATGTGCTTCATAAAGTGAACCTACCATTGTCTCAACAAGTTCTATGTAAGTTTAGGTTTTTCTCATCATCTAAGTGCTTCCACAGGTCTGTCATATCTTATAAACACTAAATGGCCAAAAAAGCCCCAGCCACAAAAACACGGGAATTAGCCCCACAAAACTTTTCCCGCATTTTTGTGGCTGGGACTTTTTTGGCCTTTTTTAGTGTTTATGAAGGCTCCAAAGTGTAGGATAGTATGCAATTATAGAATTTCTTTTGGTTATGGGTGAAATCAAGTATACACTAAAGTCTGAGCAAGCCAAAGATTACCTAGAGTGAATAACCTCTATGTTATGCATTTTTAACATCTCATCTATACCTGTGCATATAAAAGGCCATAAAATGTAAAAAAAAAGACACCAAGCCATAGAAACGTAGGATTTAGCCCTACAAAAAATTTGCAGGGCTGAATCCCACATTTCTATGGCTGGGGTTTTTTTTGCATGAAAATGATCTCTGGGGCAATAATAAGTACAAGATATACATATCTAGTCAAAAAACAAGAGGCAAGTGCAAGCAGGTTCAACTCATTCACAAAGAGCCTTTGAGGATTCCATATATAACTGAATGAAACAAAATTTATTTCCCTACACTTGTGGTGGAGAGTCAAAGATAGAGTGAGAGAGAAAAAAAAAAGACACAAAGAACATATAGGCAAAAAAAAATTCTATTAATCATTGTATTACATCACAAAGTATGCCTATCAAAGGGTACAATATACACATGTCATTGGTTATTTCCTTTAAGTCTTCTTGCTAGCTTAATGTCCTTTGGTTGTATGGTTACTCTCATGGCATGAATAACACATAGGTTAGAGTCCTCAAGCATGGAGATGAGGTAGGCCTCAACTACCTCTTGAAGCGTTTCAAGTGCTATCCCTTGTATTCGTAGACCTGCATAGTATCTTTGTAGTTCTTCTTTTACTACCCTTGCAAAAGCTCTTCGTGGTATGAGTAGTTCAACGGACTTTTGGTAGTGTCATATCTCTGCGAAAGCTCTGCAGTGCCTCCTTTGTCTTTGTGGAGCTCTTGCGTTGGGAGGTATGTTAGGATGTCCTTGAGGTCTACGTCATGGTTGATAGTTTTTCTTTCTTTGATGTACACGATGTGAGGGTCCAACTTCATCTTGCACATTTTGTTGTGGATGTGGTTGTTGACTTTGCTCCCTTTCCTCCTCTGTTGGTATTTGCCCTTGTCCTTGTGGAAGTGTCTTGCCTCCATGTGTCACCCTATGGCTCGTTGGAATGTGCATATAATTCCATGGTGGTTGATTGCTGCTTTTGTCATTTGGTGACGTCTCCTCATGGCTCTCTGATACAACCCTTCTCGTTGTCTTTTGCATGGCTCTTTCCTTAATGGGTGTCCTTGTTGGTGGCTTATCATCTAAATCTGACTCTGATCCTCTATTGGACACTTCATGTTCTCGTGATGGATTGCTCCCTGGTGGTGTGCCATCATGTGACACAGGCATAGATGTGCTCTAGGAACCACTTCCGGGTCTTTGGGGGGGGGGTGGGGTTGCAACCATGGTGGGCATTGCATCCCTAGACGAGGGCTAGGAAAGAACATGCGATGTTTCCTTGCAGTTTGCTTGGTGCATGCCATTCTCTTGAGTTGCAAAAAGTGTGAAATGAAAGGAGTTCTCTCTATTTATAGAGTTTTTTTTAACTGTTTGTTCACACTAGAATGGACAAAAACTATTTAAAAACATAGAGAATATTATAATATAAATAATAACACATTGAAACCTCGTAGTCTCCTAGCACGCCACTGAGCATGATGGAGAGGTCCTAATGATGACTTCCATTTCTCACTGGCAATGTTGTGTTGCATCCTTCTTGCAAGTTTTTCCAATTGTGAATCCCTAAGTCGTTCCACAAAAAAACTTTGTTGAGAACGTAGTGCGGTAAAACCAATTAAACATCTCCTCCATGTAGTTTGATTGCATTGGACCACCATATATCATGTCGCGTGTTTTTGAAGTAGACACCCCTCGCTTTTTGGTGTGACTTTTCCATTCCTTGGGTACTGAAAATCTCTAATGACCCATATCCATGCATGAAATAAGCTCCATGTCCAAATAAAATATGTTAAAAATTGTTAAGTACATTGGAAAAAGGTAAGTGCAATGAACACTTTTAGAAGAAGAATACACTTACAATGTAGTGTGTTATATTGCTCTCTCCCCAAGATTGAATGAAACACTTGGTGAACTCCACTAATGTCACTTGAAACAATTGACGTTGAATAGCACTAGACCTAGCCGGGCCCATTAAGCCTACCAACTTATCAAATCTCGACCAAACCTTCTTTCTCTTATTACAAAGATCGACTTGAGAGTCATTGTCTGTTGTGATCATGCATAGGTCTTTCCAGAGCTCATAATGTTCATTATTTTGAGTTTTAGTACCTCTTCTAAAAAAAATGTCTTGCTTTATTCCCTATCATTGACACTTGTTGCAAACTATCTTGAGATTCTCCAACTTTCTTAACAACTAGGGTTACGTTTCCACCATGACAACCAATTGAATTAAGTATTTCCTCCAATTTCTTTATAGGTTGAATAGATTTATCAACTGGCTTCGTGGCAAATGCATATTCTATATGGAGCTTCAATAGTCTATCAAAAATTCTCATGAAGTCATGTAAGGTGCAAAAATGGACATTGACTAAAGGGAATGGAATAATGGGATTCCAATTCTTATCTGACATGTCACGATTAGGTGTACCTAACATGGGACACCTCATTAAAGGTATATTCCATTCAGTACATGGAAATGCATCTGTGTCATCAGCTAAATCATCTGTGTTTTGTTTTCTCTTTGTTCGTTTATAACCTCGTGTGCAATATGGACAAGAATAGAGAGCAGATGCACCTTTTTTGCACCCTAACATGGATTTGATAGTGTTTAAGTCTCCATCTAAGTGCCACTCTACTTCAAAATCACCTAGGCCTTCTATAGTGATTTTGGCACCATGATTTGAGAAGTTATCACCTCTGTGATCCATGGGGTCCTACGGAAAATCCATGTAAGAACATCATTGGATTCTTTAGGTACTCGGATAGCACCTAACCACCATATATCTTTCTCGGATTGGACACTATAGGTAAAGTGATGGGTAGATTCTTCACTTTCATCAATAATGGCATGGGCCATAGCTTTGTTCATAAGTGTCACACTAAGTCTCTCCATATGTCATCCCTTTATGATTTGACATTCGTCTAGCTTCAATACAAAATTGAGTTTGGAACCACAATCTACATCAAATAACAAACATTATATTAATAAAAATACTATTAATATCATTATCACAACAATAGATATACCTTGAATTGTGGATTTGTAAAATTTAACCATTTCCTTTTGAAGCCTCTCCAAATTGACAAATATATTGTTGTACTTTGTGCAGATGAATCCTTTGTTTTTCAACTCTTTCTTTGATGTAGATGAATGATAAATGGATGCAGGCGTAACATCTTCTATATGTAGGTAATTGCCAAGAGTATTGGCTACATCCTCATTGGTCATCTTCTTCTTCAGAGATACCTTGTAAGGACATGGAAAAATGCTTTGGAAAATACCTTTGTTTTGCAGAGCCTGCTTCAAAAGTTTATACAATGCAGTGTAGTAACACTTGCTTCATCACATACCATCAGTATCTCACTAGGACTAATAATATCTTCTAAGTTGCCTGCAAAATCTCTAATCACTAGGGTTTTGATTTGATTTCCTATTGGTGAATCCAAAGTCATAAGCACATGTTTGTTGCTAAGAGAAGAATTCGAAAACTTAAATTGATCCTCCATTGTTGAGGAAGCACTGACATCTTCAACAAATGACCTGCACAATAAGAAACTCAATCTAAAAGTCTTTTAACATAAATAAACAATCGAAACACATACCTAAGTGCATAAACACGCCGCTTCCATGCTCCATGCAAGAGAACGACTATAACGACCACCACATGCTAGAGAGATGACTCTCCTCCCAACCAATGCCTGTATATATAGCTCTCTCCAGGGGACTTCCTTCTTGCAAGTGGATACTAGCCAGTCATGTGTCAGCCATGTAACTACATGTGCGCCAAGTGTCCCAGTCAACTCGAGTTAACTCAAATGGATTCTTCTAGAAGGCTCCAGAGCTCTTTGGGCAAAACACTCTCCCCATGCTCCCCATGGGGGTTGAACTTAAGACCTCCTCCTTCACATCCTTGAGACTTAAACACTAAGCTAAGTGGATCACTTCTTCACAAGAGCACAAGACCTCCTAGTAAGTCTAAACTCGAGATCTTTGGTCATACACACGGATGTCCGATTTCAGATCCGTCTAAACCCGCCTGATCCCTAGATCATAAACTTACTTTATTACCCTTCCTCCCTTGGAAAATATTTTCGTCCTCAAAAATAGATCTATATATCTACTATAGGCAACCCTCGAGACTAATGTTCTAAACTGGAAGAACATGGTCATGTTCTAGAACTGGAAGAACATGTCTCATCTCTGTGGTGGCATCCCTGCCCAAATGATTCAAAACACTGTCTCATTTTGCACTTTGATGAACTAATCAAAGTACAAACTAGTGAAAGAATAATAAGGGTGGATCTAAAAACATCCCTGGCCAATTCACAGTTTCTCGATGTGCGATCTAGGCATAAACATGTGAACTGGGTGGATTCAACTTACTAGTCCATTTTTGGGCATGACTAGTGCATGGTCTTAGTAATGAAGGCGGGATTTTTATCCTATAAGACTTTGTGAACTCTTGATTCGCTTGAATTTATTTTGGAGAACTTGAAGTCTGGTTGTCCCAAACATCTAACTTGGATGTTTGTGCAATGGTTTACTCTTATCCAACAGTTACTTGATTTAAGCACCCAAATAGAGGACTACTTTGTCCTAATGAGTTTAAAAATCCTATGTAAAACTATAGGAGAAAATTTACCATTTCTGTTGAGTCAACCATACTTTATCTTGACCAATTCAAATTCACAATGAAAATTGTCCAGTCTTATGATACTTTTCGCAAAGACTTGAGCTAAAAGTTTTTGGGAATTGTCAATCTGTTGAGCAATTCTTACCTTGTCTATTCTAGAGACTACTGGACTGTAAAAAATCATTTATGCTATAACTTGAAGCAAACTCAAATAAATAAGTCCACTTAGACTTATTATCTTTTGAAAATTGAAAAAGTTCTTATAGAGAACATTTGTCTAGGATGTTTAATTTAGTTTCCTGGTTCTAACCGACTAACCCTTGACTCTTGTAAAAGGAATCAGATACCATATCTGAGTCAATTCCAAAAGATTCTGAAAGCAGAAAGAAAGAACTAAAACTCTGTTCAACCAATTCATACTTTGAAGATACATAAGCTTGCTATGAGTCAAAGTCTAGATGAGTTAGGACTTTTATTTTCTCAAAGATTTGTTTCAATAGGGTTTTGAAGCATTTTTTCTATCTTTAAGAGAAATAAGCTGGATTCTCAAAAAGACTCAAAGAAAATCAAAAACATCATCCAACCACAAGATACTAGTGTGGCAATCACCATCAGTGTGTCAACCCAATGAGGTTCTGTTGATGTGTTTTTTTTACTCAAATAATGCTTCACTAGAGACTAAGTTCAGGTCACATTCAGTCTTTATGACTCCTTACTAGGAATGCAATTCTTGTGCGTTTCTTTGAGTCAAAAGAGCGAATTTACCAAGTTACACTAGGAACTTGGTGCTTGACTTTAGTCAATCAAATCCTTGGTTGAAATGATCAACTCAAAGTCAAAGTCCAACTTTTTTAGAAATTTATCAAATATTTCTGATCGTCAACACTTAAGCTTGAAGTGTTCTAAGAAGATCTTAGAAGTTACTTACTTCATATCTTCAATTTCCTTGATCTTGAAGTTATCTTGAAGTTATCTTGAAGTATCATGAGATACTACTTTCATCCTTCTTGAATTAAACTCCTACACTGATGACCAAACGGTGTCCGATTTCAGATCCATCTAAACCGACCTGATCCCTAGATCATAAACTTACTTTATTACACTCCACCACAGTTGAAAGAGCTTGAAAGGATGATAATGGTCGTTTCCTATATCTCAACCCAAGTGAAGTTTCTTTTAATTGTGTACGATTGGATCTTAACTTTGTAATTGTGCTCTCCTTTTCTTCCACATCTTGTTGGAGTCTATTAATGTGCTCATCCAAAGATTTGATAGCACTTTCTAAAGTGTATACAACACTTTCTAAACTATGTATCTTGAAATGGTTGTGATGTCATTGTTGCATCCAATAATTTGCTATAAAATATGGAGATACTATGGAATCTAGGATGAACATTAGACATTGGATCTAAGGGATACAAAGCACCATTGACCCAAAGATCAATATTCTTCTCTCCAGCTGCACGTCATTCATTTTGAGAATCTATGTCATTGCTACCTTTAGTTGTTGGTGCAAATTCTGTTGGAACACAAACATGTACACTCTTTGAGTGAGGAGCACGCATTGGTGCCGGTGTCATGTTTGTAATACATGTGAGCACCATGATGTTCCAAAACTCTAGCACCAAATAGGAAGAAGCACAGAGATGGCTGGAATGGCTTGTACAGTAGCTGTGTGCAAGAAAAAAAGTGTGTTTTGGTATGTGGATAGGTCAAAATGACTTTTTTCAGTTTGTAAGAGGGAAAATAAGCTTTTTTTCAAAAACTCATGTTTTGGGGCAACCAAAGTTACGACTTTGATGATGTCGCAATAAACTTTAGGCGGGATTTTGAAAAGTATGCTTTTTCAAAGTATTTTTATAAAAACAAGATTAAAAAAAGTAGCTTTTGACATATACGTAAAAGTATGGGCCATTTTGAATAAAGAAGAGCTGAAAAAGAGACTTTTTCAGAAAAGTCATTTTTTTATTCATAAATATGGACGGATTTGATGAGGTGGAAAGTGGTTTTTCTCTCTCTCTTTATGCACCAGAGAGAGAAGATCCTAGCTCAGCCTAAAAAAAAGCCTAGTTCAGCCTACCAAAAAGTGCTCTATTAAATGCACTTTGTCCCCTTAACAAAGTACAAGATTAAGCTTAATCCCTAAAAATTAGGAATCCTTATAAGGCCCATGTAGGGTTCACTTTTTTTCCTAACGAGGTTGGAGTTCAAGAATTGAAAAAGCATGCAAACAACACAAGGAAGACGAAGAAGAAGAAACAACTTGACGAACAACACAACAGAAAGTGTATTACCGAGTGAACGTGCAAGAAATAAGTGATCCATTAGGGTAATCAACCTCTTTTTAACAAGAATCATAGTTGGAATTGGTTTTTTGAAGGCCGTAGCTTCTCAAGGAATGGTTCATTGTTGTAAGATAGTTTCTGATGAACTTGGCAATCTTAAGCCCACTTAATCTTAGGGAGCATTAAAGTCAATTCTAGGCCTGATAGCCCTAAAACTCAAATGCTTTATGTTTAAGGTAGACCCATCCCCTCCTAAAGGAAGTAATTGAAAGAGTGACAGAGAAAGAGATGGGAGGTGGTTAAAAGAGTGGATACTAGTAAAGACCAAAGTCTTAAAGGCAAGAAAAAGAATTAAGGTTTCTACTCACATAGCACCTATCCAACCTCGGAGTGAGATTGAAGGGGGAGAAAGATTATTGTTGCACGTAAAAACTAAAGAGGAAGAAGCATCGGCCAAGTGAAGAATTATCTTTCAAAAAGTTCTCAAAAGAAATAATATTGTGTACTCTAAATGTTTCATTGAGCAAACAATACATAAGTTCACGTGTATGATTCAGTCTCAATAGATAAATAATAACATGGAATTAAATACAAAGAATGAATTTTCATTGCACTACTCTACCCAATTTCAAAGTTGCCATTTTTTTTCGGCTTGACTACAATATTCCATAGCACAGTTCGATGTGACAATATGTGCCTCTATAATTTTCATTGCCTGTACCTACAGAATTCCCTAACACAGGACACTTCGCTGTCACTCAATCATGTGTCGGTCTAGGTGCACAAATAATCCGAAGATTATAACTTGCTACAATTCAGTCATTTCTCTTTTGCTTAGTCTACTTTCTGATAAGGATTTCCTGGAATAGCTTCCTTCTTTCACATAAAGCAACGGTTCTGTACTTTCCTTGATGGAACTGAGAGAACAAGAAACACCTAAGCTTGTACCTTGAAACGGTAAAGCACTGTTCCTGTCTGATGTGGCTGACAGCACATGCTCCTCCATGGATTTCTTGGAATACTTTCCTTCTTTAACACACAGCAATACTTTCAATATATCTTTCATCAATGGGCGATCCTCAGGAGCCCTCCTCACACAAGACATTGCAAGGATAAGTACGTTGTATATCTCATCCCTTACTCTTGCATTTGACAACTGCTCATGCAGAGCCTGATCAATCATGTCCATCCAATTTATTCGAAATATACATTCCACCCACATGGGCATGCTTATATCCTCAAATGCATCATCGGTAGGTCGCTTCCTTGTGAGCATCTCCAAAAGCACTATGCCATAGCTATAGACATCACCTTTTGCTGTGAGCCTTCCACCATAAGCATACTCTATAGAGGAAAAACATGACACCAGATCACGTGGATGTAATACTTTACGAATGCACATGGATCAAAATGCACCGACAGATACATTTATGCACATGCCACAAGTCAGTAGTGACCTACATGAACAAAACAGTAGAAAACATCCAATGACCATAACGATTGCTCAGAAAAGGTTGTTCGGCTGATAAGAATCAGCCAAGACAACGCAAGTGTCTACGGACCAGAATATCATTCTGCAACCTAAGCATGTGGTAAGATCTAGTTTGTTATAAGTTACGAAGTTCTAATGATAAATGATGATTACAAGAATTCACTTTGTAGAAACACTGAAATCACATTAAATGATGCTCCACAAATGAACAAGAATATCATATAATTAGATTGCAAGCACATACACTGCATGTTGATATTACTTGGTGCCAAATATCCAAATGAGCCTTGCAAGGTCTCGGCAGCACTGACACTATCCCTGTTCGCATTGACAATTCTAGATATACCAAAGTCGCTTATATGGGCCTCTAAATCTGCATCGAGAAGTATATTTCTTGGCTTCAGGTCACAGTGAAGTATCTGACCACTTCCAGCTTCATTATGTAGATATGACAACCCATATGGTACTCCTATTGCAATATGAAAACGCTGTTCCCAACTTAAGCCAAGATTATCCTTGTATAAATGCATATCTAAGTCTCCATTGGATATATACTCTAGTACCAAGCATTTTAATTGATCCGACACAAACATGCCCAACATTCTCACAAGATTCCGATGCCGTATTTGGCCTAAAACAGTGAGTTCTGCATGGAAAGAAACGTCTTGTTTTTCTGAATGACCATCATTCATCTTCTTAACAGCCACTAACATGTTTCCGTCTAAAATCCCTTTGTAAACAGTGCATGAACCGCCTTTTCCAAGGATGTTGGCATCACTGAAATTGTTTGTTGCGTCCAAAAGCCTTTCATAAGATATTTTGACTCTCTTGTCAAAGATTTTGACGGGCTCGGTATTGTTTGACTTCGCTCTGCTAAGGATCCCCTATAGCCACAGCAGCCAGGATCCCCAAAATGCAGCCAGTTGCAATTTTTATCTTAAGTTCCCTTTTTTGACACTTGACAGATAGTGGATCACCACAGAGACCTTTGTTCCCCAAGTATGACCTATTTGAGAAGTAAAATAGAAAAATCAAGAATACGAGCGCAATAATAGAGTATCCCAATTCATAACAAGACCAAATCAATTAAAGGAAGGTTCAACCCACCATTGAACAAGGGTCAAGTGTGAAGCCCATACATGATAAGACCACTGCACAAGAGGTCAAGAGATAAGCTCAAGATCATGAAGAATAAGTTCCAAAATTCAAACCTACCAAAAGCTCTAGCCAAATCTCCCTAAATACTAATCCAAAAGGTCCATCTGATTTCTTTGATGTCCCTAAGAATGGTTTTCTAGGGATGTCACCCTCCATCCTTTGGTGAGTATATGAGCTAAGTAGGTCCATAAACTCACCTCATGTGAACTACCTGGTTTATACCCCATTAAAATAAAAAAGGTGTACTTTAGGGTTTCAACACATAAAAGAGGAGGAAAAAGATCCAATGTTGTCCTTGAGTGGTGCACTCAACATCATCATCGGGCTGAGATCAAAAGGGTACATCAAAGTTAACCTTAATGTGAACTTCCACAAAATAAGATGTCTCTAGCAAGTTATGTCAGACATCCAAAAATTCCTCTAGTTATATTGAACATCCAAAAGAGCGTTCTCTCACAATTAATCACTCCTTGTGCTTCAAATTACAAATGATGTCCCTAGATAACATTGGCTACAGATAGAATCCTATCATGCTAAGGACATCTAGACATCAAAACCCGGTATTGAAAACATCCTAGCAATAAGAGATTCACAATGAATCCAGGAGTAGGAATTTGGATGCACACACATAATAGGCAAAGAAGAAACCAATGATGTCTTTGATCTTCATGATCTAGGGACATTGCCCTCATCAATGAGGGCTTAATTGGATCCTAATTTTGAAAATCAATAGGATATCATCACAAAGACACAATATCAAGACTTGAAGCATGAGGACACGTCAAGATAAACTCTTTTCTACACCTAAACTACCCAATGTTGTTCCTAGCAAGTGATAGATACAGACATCACTCTAGCATTGGAAGGGAAGTTTGACAAGCCATCTAGGGATTGAGTAAAACTGAAGATCAAAAACCACCTTCAAAGGTGAGAAACAAGAATTTGGAGTGAAACAAGCTCATTTAAGAGACAAAATATACCAATGATGTCCTTGAGCAACCCTTGCCAACTAATTTCAACCAAAAGCAATACACTGAAAATCAAGTTCAAGGGAATTAGACCTAGGTCTGTACAAGGCTAATGATTGAACCCTTAGAATGTGGCCCTTTATTGAATATCATTGATTAAACAATATTCATTGACGACACTTGTATTTGGAACTTAGGTTATATATGAGAAACCAAGCATAATGAGTGCCAAGAGCACCTTTTTTCCAAATGAACACATCTTCCTGGAAGCAATCATGCTCTACTAATCATCGAGAGGATTCATTTGATGGTGAGTGGGAGTCAATCATATGGATGATATGAATAAAACTGATATCAGGGATTTCGTTCCTTGAAAACTCTTATTTGATTCATGATTGCATGAGAACATGATCTATATGTGTTGATTTTTGTTGTAGTATAACCAAGGGGAGCTGAAACCCACACCACCTTGCATGGAAGCAATGGGAAAGCTCAAGGAAGGCTCTCCTTCCATCCAACCAACCCTCCAACATGCTCAAACCATTGGCCATCAGCTCAAAGCTATGCCGCAAACCCTTGAGAACATGGAGAGGAAGGTCATCAAGGATCCTTTTCAACAAATGGAAAATAAAGAAATGCAACACATTCTACTCACAGGCAAAGGAGAGACAAGCATGCCCACACACCTCACTCTCACACGTAAAGACAAAATACACAAGTGCGCATAGTCTAAGTTCTTCCAATAATTTCTAAAAGATATGTACATGGAGCTCATGTCGAACCAAAAGGTCCCTTTCCCAAAAATGAGCTTCTATATTCATAGGTTAAGTTGTTTTCTTCATGTGCTCCTATGACTAGTCAAAAAGGGAGCATGTGCTTAGCTAACATATCTTTAGGAGATTTTCCAAGGTTCCTTTCTAACAAACAAATCCCAAGGAGATGCATGAGTGGAATTTCTATGTGGGTATTTGCCTATTTCTTGCGAAAAGATGTTTTAGTTACAAGCCTCCATACCATAGTATTGGAGAATTATAAAAAAGGGGCCTAAGAGTGTGTTCTCATGAGCAAGCCTCCAATATACATAGAAAGAGTATTTTCATCAGCAAAAGAGGGTTCCTATGCACAAGAGAAATTGTGTGTACACCCTATAACCCAACACTTTCCTCCCCCTAGACTTTATCGTCCTCAACAAAGATAAGAGAAGAGGGTCATACATAATTGAACACATCCAAGTTGGAGACTTCAAGTCTTCCAAGCTTTGAGATTGCACTAGCCTTCAAGGTGTTGTAGAGTCTTTCACTACTGAGTGACACAATCCTCCTCAGAGGCAGTTAACCCAACATACATCCAGCTGAGCAGTCCTTTGTAAGACTGGAAAAACCTTCACTAGGAGCTCTAAAACGTGAAAATTACACATACAAAGCAAGTGGACTATATTTGATTGAAAAAAAGAAAACAACAAGCATGCATTCCTTATAGTTTGTAGTTTCCAACTTCAAAGAGAATCAAGTCCTACAAGAATTTGCTCCTCGAGAGATTAATCCTCATGAAGATCTTCCCTCTAGTGGTGTGTCTATCATCTTTAGCATATATGTTAGATTTTGGACACAATTCCACAAGGGGTAGTCACAAAATCAACATAGTTTGAAAATGAAAATGATATCCCTTCAATCCAAGGAAAATAAGCTCCAAGGAGCCCATTAACAACAATAACCTTATAGCTCTCCATATCTCTCACATCTTATTCATGCCACAATCAATCTTAATGTGTTATCAAACAAGTGCAGGTGTGACCCATTGCATTGTAAAGCATGAGATATATGTTGCTCTTTTAGTGCATCTAACAAAGAAATGGCCTATGTTTCTTGTTTAGTGTATAATATTCTCACACAAAATATGGAGTAAGTTGTTGGAGTTAGACGTTTGCAGGAGCACGCGAACAGCACAAGGAAGAAGAAGAAGCTTGGAGCACAAACACACAATACTGAATGTATTACTAGAGAATGTACAAAGATAAGTAGCCCATTAGGGCAATAGGCGTATATACAAGCCGGGGGAAAAAAACCTCCTAAAGAGGGAAAAAAGTGCCCCGGGGGTCCTAGTGTGTTCACACACATCACTACCTAAAAATATCAACAAATCCTCCCTGGGAGTGATGCGGTGAACAAGGAGCTGGCACTCATGTATAAGGAAGTGCCAAGCTATGTGGAAATCACTCCACAAAAGGAAGTAAGCCCAAAGCTTTGCGAAAAGCTTCAAAGTTCTCCATAGGCAGAGCCTTTGTGAAAAGGTCTGCAATGTTCTCCTGTGTGGGCACATATGCCAAGCTGATCTCCCCAGCAGAGAACCTCTCCCTGACATAGTGATAATGCACCTCAATGTGCTTAGTGCGAGCATGGAACACAAGGTTCCTCGCAACTGCCAATGCGCTCTGACTATCAGTGAAGATGGTGGTAGCAGAAGACTGGCCAACACCCAAATCAGCCATAAGGCGTCTGAGCCACACACACTCAACAGTCGCTGTGAAAGCTGCCCTATACTCAGCTCACAACTGGAAGTGGCCACAGTAGGCTGCTTCTTGCTCAACCAAGATATACATGAGCTACCAAGCATGAAGCAAAAACCACTGGTGGACACACGAGTGTCATAGCAACTAGCCCAATCAGAGTCAGAAAAAGCATGCAAATCTGGTGGTAGTGATCTCCCCTTGGGATAAAACAACCCAAGTAGCCGAGTACCACTCAAGTAGCGAAAGATGCGCTTAACCGCCTTCCAATGCGTGACTTTTGGGCAATGCATAAACCTGCTCATCTGTGAGACAGTGAACTGAATATCTAGTCGAGTAATGCATAAGTAAATCAAGCATCCAACAGCCTGCTGATAGAGAACAGCATCAAATGCATCTCCAGCATCATGAAGACTCAATCGTAAACATGTCTCCATAGGAGTGGCAATAGGCTTACAGTCTTCAAGGCCAAAACGCTGCAATATTGTGTCAATATATTTCGTTTGACACAAAGTCATTCCACCATCAACTTGCATAAACTGAATGCCCAAATAGTGATGCAAATGCCCCAAATCAGACATCTCAAATGAGGCATGCAAATCAGCCTTGAAATCAGCAATATGCTTCTCAATAGGACCAATGAGCAGCATCTCATCAACATAGACAACAATGATTAGAAGCACATCATTAGCACGCTTAACATATAAGGTGCTTTCAGTTGGACTGTTCACAAAACCATGTGCAACCAGATAGGCATGTATCTTCTCATACCAAGCACGTGGTGCTTGCTTTAAACCATATAATGCCTTCTTTAACCTGCACACCTGGTTTTCATGCCCTTTCTGCACAAAGCCACGGGGCTGAAAAACATACACTTCTTCATGCAAGTCACCATTCATAAATGTTGTTTTAATGTCCAACTGATGTACATTCCAACCATGATGGGCTACAAGTGCACAAATGCTCCGAACAATAGTCATACGGCATGTAGGTGCAAAGGTCTCATCAAAATCAATGCCTCTTTCCTGTGCATAACCCTTTGCAACAAGCCTAGCCTTATACCTGTCAACTATACCATCAGGTTTACGCTTCAGCTTGTATACCCACTTAGTGCCAATGGCCTTCTTGCTAGGAGGCAAGTCACATAAAGACCATGTACCATTCTTCATTATAGCATCATATTCAGATTGCATGGCAGCCATCCAATTTTCTGAATTCTGTGCTTCATCAAAAGAAACAGGCTCATTCTCATCACAGAGACTAGACGCAGCCATAGCATAGCAATCTGATGCAAAGGAGGCACTATGAGAGCCTGAACGAGTACGATATGACAAAGGTGCATCTAATTTGCTGTCACGCAAAGTCTGCACCAGCCATTTTGGCATAGTTTTTGCCTGCTCAATATCAGCTCTCTCATCAACAAGTGCATCATGTAAATCTGCATCAGAAATAGAATGATTTGTATCATCATATGAAACCTGCAAAGGCTGAGAAGTTGCCTCATTAGGATCAGGGCTAACCAGAATGCGTTTAGTCTGTGGATGATACAGACGATAGCCTTTACTTTCAGAACTATACCCAACAAAAATACATTTTACTGCCTTATCATCCAATTTTCTACAATGTTGTTCAGGCACTAATGCATATGCCAAACAACCAAAAGCACGCAGATGAGCAACAGATGGCTTGCGGTCATGCCAAGCCTCATATGGAGTGATAGATTGCAGCACTCTAGTGGGACACCTGTTCAGTACATATGCTGCACACATGACAGCCTCAAGCCAGAAACTATGTGGTAAAGCCTGACTCTTGACCATGCACCTCGCCATCTCCATGAGTGACTTGTTCTTTCGTTCCGCAACTCCATTCTGTTGAGGTATATACGGCACTGTACACTGGTGTTTTATCCCACGTTCAGCCAGAAATGCATTAAAATCAAAAGACATATATTCCCCCCCCTCGATCAGAACGGAGGGTGCCCATTTTACATGCTGACAGATTTTCAGCCAAAACCAAAAACTATTTAAAGCACATGAACACTTCGGACTTTGCTTTGAGTGGATATACCCATGCATGCCTGGAAAAATCATCAATGAAAGTCACGAAGTAAAGGTAATTCCCAAAAGAGGGTGTCTACATAGGACCACAGACATCACTATGTACAAGCTGCAATTTCTGCGTAGCCCGAACTGAACCATCTTTTGGAAAGGAGGAACGCTGCATTTTGCCCAAAATACAGCCTTCACAAACATGTTTTCCAGGTGCCTCAAGCTTGGGCAAAGAAGACACCATATCAGATTTCTGCAGGCGTAGCAAACTAGCAAAATTCAGATGACCAAAGCGTGCATGCCAAAGCTTTGCATCTGACATAGCCTGAGAATCATGAATTGCACATGCCGAATCATTCACAGATCTTTCATAATCTATGAGCTTATACAGCCCACGACATAAAATGCGAGAAGCAATAATCACATCGCCATTTGATAGATCATGAACTGTACACCTGTCATCAACGAATTTCACAACCAAGCCAATCTTGGCTAATGCAGAAACTGATAACAGATTCTTCTTGATCCCTGGCACAAATAAGGCATCTGACAAGGTGAAAGAACTACCATCAGCAGTAGTCAGAATGATCTTACCAACTCCCATAACAGGATAAGAGGAGTTGTTGGCGCATGTGACAGTATTCCCTGTAGGGGCAAGCTCGAGTGAAGAGAAGAAACTGCGCTGCGAGGTAATATGTTTGGTCGCCCCACTGTCAAAGTACCAAACATCTGAGTCCACTGCAGACATGCACTACTCATGAGAAGATGGGTCAAAACTGCAAACAGTAGTAAATGCCCATTCTTCTTCCTGCACAAGATTAGCAGACTCTATTTTTGGTGTAGAGGCTTCTGCAACAACCATTCCAGTCTCCTTTTTCTTTGCCTCTTTTGCAGCCAGTTTTGGATAGTTCTTTATGATATGATCATTTCCTTTACAGTACTTGCAAAACAATTTCTGCTTTTCTGATTTCTTCTCATCTTTATCCTGGTTCTTCGAATGTGCAGCATTTGCAGATTTCTGCTTACTAGTAGAAGAGCTCCATTTTCCTTTGCCCTTCTAACTAGCCAGGAAAGCTTGATCTGCAACATGCATAATGGACCTGTTCTTCCTGGACTGATCTTCCTGCAACAGAACAAAGACTAACTCCTCAAATGATAAGGCATTTGGATTGCCTTTCATCATCAATCGAAGAGTAGAAGCAAAACTCTGATATGAATCAGGAAGACCATTCAGAACGGTCTGCACAAGTGAGCTATCTGGTATAACCTCATCAGCAGAAATCAACTGTTCCTTCAAATCTTTGATCTTTGTTAGGAAATTTTCCATAGAATCACCTTCATTCATGTGCTCACTCTCCAACTGTTTTCGGAGGTAAGCAACACGAGCCTCATTCCTAGCTTGGTACAATGTGGTAAGTGTATCCCAAGCATCCCTCGCTGTTTTGCAAGAGCGAATATGAGGAATAATGGCATGTTTGACAGACAAAGCTATCAATGCATGTGCCTGGGCATCTCTGCCATCCCAACGAATTTGCTCCGCAGTAGGTGCAACAAAAACAGAAGCACGAACAGGAATTTGCGGAATATCATCTTCGACACCATCTTCATCAGCTCCAACACCTGTATTTGTAGTACCTATCGTTACAGGTGTAACAGGACGTCTTTCAACACCCTGCACAATGTTCCACAATCCTTTTGCAACCAAAACATGTTGCATCATATAAGCCC